>JZLH01S0185426.1:71761-86188 GCA_001188425.1 Eucidaris tribuloides | reverse complement strand
GGTAAAGGTAGATGCCGACCACCCCCCCGCCCTTCACACGTTTCGAAATTGGTACCTGGGGGGACCGAGAGGTGCGGAGCTATAATGTATGTATCAGTCAGCATTGTACTAAATATTGATTTTTGAATGGATGATAACCCCACTGTCGGGTTGGGGAGTGGGTTAGGTGAGTATGACATACCAAAGGCAGCGCTTTCATAACCCAACTTGAATAAATAGTGTTCGTTGTTGCTAAATGCGGCAGATTTCTCAAGATTCAGTCGATAATTTATCGAGATAAGTTGAAATACATGTACATGTATGGAAACCCCGAGTTAATAATACGAGCTCGGAGGATTAGAAGCTCAGAGTAAATTCCTGCTGTTGGGTTAATTGATCAAATTTATTGATTGATGCTGATTGATCGGAAGCTTTAACGAGGTGATTGTCGCAGGTCACTGCTGATTGGTTTGATGTGTTTTTTCATATTACGTGTTTGTTCAAGATGGAAAGGAAATGACGACGTTACATTAGCGAGCTCGGTTATTGCGAAGATTTCGGCTTAAAAAATAGGTAATTTGTCTCAACCCATTAAACCAAAAGAAAAACATAAAAAATTCACACCGGTTAAAAACGGAAATGAAAGTCGCATGGTGACGCTGACCAAATTCTAAATTTTGGCAACGCAAAAAGTGGCCAATCGTTTCAGAGCGCAATGCGCCACTTCAAGCCGCGCCATGCACGCAGCCATGCCCACAATGACATGAAAGCCCCTGACTTAGCTGCAATTAATGTAACAAGTGCCATGTAAGTGTGCTGATGATTGGTCTGTGAGTGTGAAATGCACACTTGAGAAACTTTGATGGCACAGTACATGATTGCATCGAGTTGAATCATCACAAAAATGACCTGCCTACATCCGAGTTACACTGAGTATCTGATCTGAAGGACGCAAAGGTTACGAGCGTGAATGGTTGCTATGCTGATTTTGATCGAGCTCTTGAAATGTGTATTTCTTTGTATATTGAGACTTTCAAACGATGCAGTTCACTATAATAAAGTATAGAAAAATAATCATATGTAGATAGAGCTTAATCCCTGTACTGTTCCATAGTTTGCGTGCAAGCAAAATCAAGTAAGGCTAACCGTGTGGAAAAAAGCAGCCATAGAGTCTCAACAGATGGAGGATTCCTAATTAGTGCCTAAGATACCCATACATGTTATAAACTTTCCTTTTTTGTGTATGTATACTCATTAGTCGTACGTTTACAAAACGAGGAGTACCGACCAATGGTATTACAACAAAAGGAATAAAATGGCGGTCCCAGAAAGGAAACAACGCTTGCTTTATATCGGGGTTTCCTGTATTACGGATAAAATAAGTCGGCCTTGATCTCGGCTTGATATACACGTTATGGCACGAATCAGTGGTATGTATCTTTAAAATATACCATGATTCAATACATGATATACATAAAAAGGATAATTAACAGTTTTAATATATAACGTCTGAGGTAGGAGATGTTCCTTTTGAAATGATCGGGCTTATGAGCACTGGCCTATCCTAGATACTGCGAGTTGGGGCGATAGAGAAAGGGCGGGAGGGTACTGCAGGGTTTCGTATAAATTAATCGGCTAGCCTTCCGCTAGCCAATGCATAGACAAAAATCACGGCGGACTAGCCAAAATCCCTGCGATATAATAATTTTACTTAGTTGCCGTTTGTTTTGCCTATGTTCGTAAAATATTCCGCTTAAGTGTCGCACTACGAGTGTTTTGCATCGATTTTATGTAACAATGAATGAACTCAAAATCTTCATTGTTTATTTTGCGATTCAAATACAAAATACAAACATCGAATATAACAACATCCTTCTCTCTATGGCGCGAAATCTTGAGTACCTCACAGCATGCGGAAACTGATCAGGCCCGTCTGCTAACAAAGTCCACTATCAGATTTCACTAATCATCGCGCGCCAAGACTCGAGGGTGTTAATACTCGCGAGCTGAGATGGAAAAGCGAAGTCAAAAGTATCTGCAGATTTTCTGTCCGCACAGATAAGTGGAGCGTTGTCACCGTCCAAAAACTCTCTCAGCGTAGCTAACTCAAGATCTTTAGAGCTGCTGGGAGCATATTTCTTCGAGCGCTTAGTGCTCTCAGGTTTGTACCGAGTTTTTGTGCACTTCTTTTTTGTGGTCCAACGGCCCTGAAACAAACCATAACTAAAATTTGGCCTTCAGATTCTATCCTCTTTAGATACGTTTGGCCGGGAAAATCAAAGTGCCGGCCAAACGGATTTAGGGCCGTTTTTTGGCCTTTTTCACTGACACCCAGGACCCCCCCTTAAAACAACCTCCATTACTAAAAAACCCCTATTTCGCGGGGATTTTCAGTCCAATATGTGCCACAAGGATGAAAAGTAGCGGTGGGCGCATGTATTTCACGTGAAAAATGCTGGTTCGCGCGTAAACCCGCGGCACTACAAATTTTTCGGCTGACAGAGGTTTCAAGTGTTATAATTGATTACACCTAGTCACGTCGTATTCATCGTCTAACCCAACTATCATCAGGCTATGTGCAGCTGTAAAGACTATGAGCGGACTCAAGAAAAAAATCCGAATTTTTGGCCACGCCTTTTTTTCACTGAATTTGGCCGTAATTTGGGGTAATTTGGCCCTTTGAGAATCGTTGAAACCGTGGCAACCTCTGGGTGTTGCTGACAGTGGGATAGACGCATAAGGCCGATGGGTAACGTCATGGGAGGCAAGAATCGTTCACTCTGTAAGTAAACAAAATTGTGCCTCAGAGCGCCGCTTGTGTTCATGAGGGTCAGGGCAATCCAATGAATAAGTGCGGTAAGTTACGTTTTTAAAAAATCGGCGATTTTTTTACTTCAGTCTGGTACAAAACAGTTGGAAGCTCCGCTGAAAAGCTCCCATGCATAGTCCCACGCAGAACCATGGCGCAAAAATATATACCAGTTGGCGGTAATGTTTGAAAACAGGGAGTGTTAGCTCATGTCCTATGCGCAATGAGAGTTCACAGATCTTGAGCAATACAAAGCAGCTGGCGCGATAAAGCGCGTCAGCAATTAGCACCCCCATGCTTGCAGGCGGTGGCGGTAAAAATGGATGTCACGGGTAAGACATTAACTATCCATATGTCGTGACTCCGTTATCGGGTAATACAGTGTGGATACCTTCGGATATGAGAAGGTGAATACTTCTACTGTCCAACAGACACATCAGCATATGATACAACACAAACTAATCAAAATCTGTTTGAAAAACAACTGTACCTCAAAATGTCTATCACTCAAAATGTTCTGAAAAATATATCATATTTCGTTTTATGTATTTAATTTCTATTAAGACGAGATACAAAAGAAGAGTGGTAAGGACTCTCAGAATGGAAACCAGCAAACAAGACGACACACAATGAGTTGAAATAAATACATGTATCAATGATAAATCTTTATCTCCCTCCCCCTCCTCCTCTTCCTCGCTCCTCCTCTCCTCTGTCAAAAAAACACCTTCCTCCTCCTCCTCGCTATTCTTCTATACTTCTTCTCTTCTCTTCTCACTTTCTTTTGTTTTTTCTCTTCTTCTCTTTATCAATATCTTAATTCCAATAATCATATCGACGTAATATCTGTCCATCTTAGCAATTGCCTATGTAACTTTCTTCTATCTCCTCCTCCTCCCTCCTGCCCTTTATTTTCTTTTTTCTTTTCTTCCCCCTCCCCTTCCTCTTCTTCCTCTCTTTTTTTTCTTCTCTGCCTCCTTTTCTTTCCTTTTTTTCTTTTCTTCCCCTTCCCCTCCTCTTCTTCTTCTTCCCCTTCCCGTTCTTCCTCGCTCTCTTTCCCCTTCTCCTTCTCATCCCATCCTACTCTTCCTCCTCTTCTTCTTATCTCCTCTTGCTCCTTTTTTTTTTTGGTTGCATTTAATTTTGTTAATAAGTAAGTTGTCGTTCCGTTACGTTTGGTCACCCGGTTCTGCTATCACGTCAAGTATTAGCAGCTAGTAGAAAGTAGTTGTTCTTGTGCTTGGCGTTTACTTCATCAAGTATACGTCAATCTATCCTATTTTTATGCTTATGAAGGAGTCCCCCTGTTGGTACCGTAGCTTACGTCCATTCTTAGGTTTCAGCTTCTACATCATGTATTTTCATGATGCTCACTAAGTAGAAGTATTTCAGTTACATTTGTTCATTATCTAGTTTTTACAGTACATTATTAATGCTATTCCAGTCAATTTCTACATAGTCACGTTTCCTCTCTTCCATCACCTGTAGTGCCTCAAGTCAATTCCTATACTTAGCTTATCTTATCAGTAGTAGTGGTACTTCCCAGTAGTCAGCTCGTTTGCTCTGTCGTCTGCTTTCTCTTTTTTTTCGTATGTTAGTAGTATCCTAGTAACTAGTTTGTTTACATGGGTGTGAGTACTTCTATAAGGTTATATCATTGCTATTTCATCTTCATCGCACTCACACGCATTTAAGCCATCGAATATCAGATCTCCTGCCCAACCAGCACCATTCGAGTGCTTCCCAATCTCTCACCCTCCCTCCTTTTCCCTGAGTCCGATCCCGTCCTCCTCTTCGTTCTACTTCTTTCTACTCTTCCCCTCTCTTTCGGCACCCCCCGCCTTCCCGCTTCAGCCTATCTTCCCTCCTCCTTTTTCTGCTTTCTTCCTCTTCTCGCTTCCTCGCTCTTGCTTTCTTCGCAGCGAGTTTCCCGTTATATCCCTCTTGTCGTTTTCCTTCCACTTCCCTTCTTTCATTCTTCTTCCTCATCGCAAAGACCGCCCTTCCTCGTTACACGACTGTCTTCCCCTCTACCTAGTTCAGCTCTTAGCGATCTTCTTCTTCCATTCACCTCATCCGGCATTCCCTTTACCTTTCTTTCTAAATAACAATTCTTTTCTTTTCTCTTTTCTTTTTCTTCCTGTCTAATTTCTTTGGTCTTGCTCTTTTCTCCTGCTATAACACTATTGTCTATTTGTCTTCTCTTCTCTTCTCCTTCTTTTTCTTCTCTTCCTTCTTCTCCTCTCATCCCACTTCTCCATTAACTTGATCATGTAAAACATGCTGTAAATTGCTTCGAGAGAAGCCTCGTCATTTTGATGAACGATACCAGCACGAACGCGCGTGACCCTGAACTCGTCGAGTTCGAGGCCCTGAGCCTTGTCACATCGGGAAACTGGTGGAGAGGGGAAGGGGGAGCCTTGAGGTGCCAATGCTAGTTGACAGTGATTACATGTAATATATTTACATCATTCTCTCGATATTTAAACATGTGTATTCAAAAACAGGCGGACTACAGTCATTTTTGCGGGCTAGCCAGAATTCTGGCGGACATAAGAACTAAATTTCAGCCTCGACTATCCCGTCTGGCTACGTTAAAAAAAAGTTAAGCGGCGACCCCTGGGTATGGCAAAATTTCTTCCAAAATTTGGCAATACATGTACCCAGAACATAACTTCTGTGTATTTTACTTGTAATTAGACGCGGTTTCATTTCAGTGCGGTATATAACTTTAGAAGTTAGCATTTCTGCCTGTGTTTTGCTTAAACGCTATAAACAAAGCGTATTCTGAATTTGTCTGTGGTGTGTTTTTTTTCTGTCTTTGATTGGGGGCGGGGGGGTCGATATCGTAGCTGTTGGGTAGCGAACATCTCCGCCAAATCTAGTCTACCTTAAATTTGGAGTTCCGGGAAATACCTATAGACCAAAGGTCCGAGTAGACGAGCACAGCTAACTAATTCTCGTCATTCGTGATTTGATTTGCACAATTATTAAAACAACATGAGCAGAATTAATGTCCGCCACTCCATTCATCGGACCTTCGGATCTGTGCTCTTCGGTCTGAATCAAGTTGTAACCTTTCGAACCAACCTGCTCCCCACCCCTTCTCCAAGAAAATTACCCCAACGCGCAGTTCAGGGCAAATCGGGACGCAAATCCTGGATCATTTCGAGATATCGCAGTCCGCGGGGAAGCATGCACCACACCGCAGGAATCTGCCCCAAACACATATATTTTCAACGTGTCAATGCACACCACAAAATTTTTCTAACCTCAACTACAGATCTGCCAGCGTGTCTGCCTAAGCGCGTAATCAAAAATTCACAATTTTAATTCTTGTAAACCTAACTTAGCCTAAACTTTCACTGGGCTACATCTAAACAGAAAGGCACGGGGAGAGAGGGGAGAGGTCGGGCGCGGGTGTGGTATAAGGCCGAACGACACGATCCTATAAATCATTATTAATATCTCCTTGAATCATCTAATGCGCATAAATCTGTCTCACTTATTACCAGCGTTGCGTGTACGCACTTGCCAGCCAAACAATTTTGTACAGGGTTCGGAAGGGGGGGAAACTTGCGCGGGGTAATGGGTTCCACTGTAGGAGGAACAAATGAAACCCATAGATTTTTGACTACAGCCAATTTTTCATAAGCGTCCTGCCCAAATTGAACCAGCCGCCAATGTTAATCAAGTATTCTGACAAGGCGGTCACAGGGGGGCGATAGAAAAGAAGACAAGAGCACATTGGAGAGGTTGAGGCAAAGAAATCCAATGCAAAATAAAGTACTCAACTGCGGTAAATGGCTAATTGTGTACTGTAGATGTCTAATGGTTTTTTCAGTTCTATGATGAATCCTCCATGTGGTTTTGATGATCTCGTGGAACACAGACTGCCCATACGATATCCAATATTTCTTGTGTTGAGTTTGTACGAGGGAGAGAAGTGTTTCACAATTAAAACGCAATAAAACGCACTTAATGCTTCCGGTTAAATTGTAAAACACATGTTAAAGTGATAGCTAACATTGGTGGAGCTCACTTTAGAAAATTGTCAAAACTTGATATCTGAGGTAGGCACAGTAGTGTTTTACAAATGACAAATAAACACGCCTAGAATGACAAAAAGTTTGGAAAGTGTACACTGCCAATGGCAAGTTAACAATGGATAAAAACAAATAAAAACATCGGAATTTGTCAGGGCGAGTTATTAACGCTAGGTGTACAAAATTAACAGTAAGTCTATATCTGGTGAAACGGAATAAGGGGCAAGTGATCTGGTCAACTCTATATACGATTGTACTTTTCTCTAAACCAGAACATCTACACCAGCACTCAACTCCATTTTTTGTTGCGATAGAATCAAATTTTTTCACCAATGGCGGATAATTCATTTTTAGCGAACCGGTGGCAGTCAAAGGGAGACATTTGAATATTGTGTCCCTCACCCTGGTCACGACAATGGAGGTCGATAGGGGGAGTGGGGGGTGGCAGAATTTTTTAACTGTGGTACAGATGTTAAGCCCAAATATCCGTTATAAGCCCTCTCTTCCCCTAACATGTTTCAACACTAGAGCATGCAAGTTTAATAGGATTATCGTGATAAATACTTCTGGCTGCATAATTATCAGTCAAACACGAACTAATTGGATACAACAGTTAAGCAGGGTGTCCAGGGGATCATCTTGCGAGCCGGCCGAATATTACATGTTTGAAAAATCATCAATTTGAACTATCAGAGCTCAATAAGCAATTAACGTTATCTTGTGACTTTTGAATATGTGCTGGTCTTGTCTTCATGTGTTGGTCACTCAACCATGACTATACCTAAGATGTCCTAAAACAGCCCTGACTGGATGAATTGGTTGTCACTACGATAACGTGTAAAGTGCAGGGCGTAGGCCTGGTTTGGGCCGGAGGTGCATATCTTAGAGGTGGAACTAAGTTTGAGTTAATCAGGCGTTGAATAGTACCAGAAAAAGTGGTGCAAATTTCGTTTGCTTGCCAGGGGCGGAAACTATATGGCTGTTCTGCGGGGTGCCGTGCCAGTGCACCCCCCCCAGCCTATCGCCTTTGAAGTGGCACATCTTCTGTAAATGTAGAAAAACCATAGAAAGTAAAAATATTTCATGAAATATAACATTTAAAGCTTTTGCAACATGTGAAGGTCATCAAAACATTTGACTTATGGAGGACACTTCACAACTTCATGACTTCATATCATAAGTGATGATATTTGGCACTTTCTTACTCTTGGGTTGTGCGACTTTATCAGGGTAGCTGGTGACGAGTTCACATTGGACAAAAAAAAATATGTGGTTAATGAACATGTGAGTTGTCTACAGGGAAACACCACTTCTTTGTATTGGTGTTTAGATGTCACACATAAATGGGGTATTAGTTGAGCTCGGTTCTGTAAGAGGGTAAAGGAAGGACAGTCGAGAACGGCAAGGAACTGCGTCCTCTTTTAATCAATGCATACTAATGGTGTAATGTTTCCTATAAATGCACTTTGTTTTCCTCGATAGCCTGTACATCGTGCATAACGTGAACGCATACTTGATTAAACATCATGCCTCATAATTATGGAAATTTTTGTTGATACTTAAGTTTTTCTCCTTAGCCTATCGTCCAAAATTTTTCAAGACCAGTGTTTAATTTCACAAAAACAGCAGTATGTGAAGCAATTTTTGGATTTCTGAGAGACTAAATTAAAAACTACAAATACGTTTGAGCGCCATAATTAATATTACTATTTATTTTTTTTTAATCCACAAAATCATGGCCAAAGTATTAAATTAAGTAATTTAAACAAAAATCAACAAAATACTGACAAATTTGTATTCTAATATCACTTATCATTATTAACATCAGAATTGTCTGTTACAAAGTCCTGCAAGTCTAATAAAGCGCGTAACCACCACGTGACTCAACAACAACAAAATACCGCAATTATAAACACAGCGGTTTAGTGTCGAGTCGGACGCACAAGATCTAGCATCCTGATATTCTTAGATTATATGTTTTACCTGGGGTGAGCAAATATAATCTCAGATGTACCATTCACGGAATGGCAACTTCTAAAATGTTTTTAAATATTTCCATAATTATGAGCATGAGTGTATTTGTCTTATTTTACAACCAGTATAAAGGCATCAGTTAACAGTATTTTCAGTTAAAAACGTTTTCTAAGTAACACGATCCTCCATGTTACTAGTGTCCCTGATACGGTCTGAAAATGAGCTTGAAAAAGAAAATACAGTTCAAAACGATAATTTAGTGCTTTCAAAAAGTGAAAATCAATGTGCAGCCATTACCAATTTTCTTCCTAGATTGCTGTGTTACAGAATTTTGTCCCCAGGACAAATGTCGATATGTGTATATTTTGCTGATGGCACCATATCTGGATAAAGATTTGTGTTCTAGGGAATTTATTTGTCCATTCATATACTATTATATAGATCAGAGTTGCGAACTACATATTTGTGAGGTATAGTGCAGGTAAATGGACATTTAAGTATTGCGCTCTACAAAACAAACTTGGACAGTAGTAGATTTGTGGCTGCAATCTGGCATTGTACAGGATTGGAATGCTGATGAAACACATTTTACTTGATAGTTTTCAAAGAAGACTGAAATGTGCTACACACAAAATGATTTAACACTCAGTTTACCAGTTTGCTTTCGATGTTGTCTATATAAAATTATACAAATAAATAGTGATTAAATGCCATTTAAAATTGTGCAAAATAAACATTATAACGAAATAGTCTGAAATAATTACGATTTACGAGTCACACAACTTTCGAAGGAAAATACAGAAATTACATTGAGTGTGGTGAACGTAGCGCTCCCTCAAAACTCAAAATTTATTGAAGCGCCCTCATGCGAATAAGAGTCTGTCCTCCTTGTATGTTGCAGTAAGTGTGTGGATTTATTACATTGGGTTTTTATTTTCTTAACATATGTCTTGGATAATTGCATGAAGTGCTACCGAATCGCAGTTTTGATAATTATTGCTTTTATCTCCACCATCACCATCACCGTACTCATACCACCGCCATTATCTCCACCACCATCAACATCTGAAATAAAATGCATTTTCGATCAAATTTTGTCGAAAATTGCTCTCATTAAAATACCGATTTTGTAAAAATGCGTGTCTAATTGAACTTACATTAAACGTATTGTTTAAATACCGAAATGGGGCTGTTACAATATGTTGCTTGATTTTCACGTTTATATATTAGGATGTATGTATTTGTACAGTAGAATATCACAGGACGCGAAAATAATGATACATCTATAGTTATCCCAATCTGCGTAAACATGGAAACATTACCAACACCATATAAAAGGCATGGTACAAAAAAAAATTCTATCAAATAAAATCGGAGCCACATAATCCATTATGTTATAAGTGTCTCTGATAAGGTCTTAAAATAAAGCCCCCAAAAATGTACTTCAAAACATTTATTTGGTGTTTTAAAAGAGTAGAATAATCAATAGTATCCTGCACTTTGACTATGTCCATTTCCCACGCAGATTGCTTTACTACAATTAAGAATGCGCCTGATGTTTAATTCACTCGTGATGTCCATCCATATATATCTTGCCAGTGACAGCATAACTTTCCAAAGTTTTGTATTCTAGAATGTCGATTTGTCCACTTAGGCACACATAATTTAGACAAGTATATAATGTGCATATGTAGCTCAGATATCAAAGCTTGACATTTTTTATAGAACTTCAATAATCATGTATTGCGTCTTTAAGGCTTTTCTGGTTCCATAGAGATGAAGTGCCAGCAAATAAACAAGGGTGTGAAAACAAACCTCGTTAACGGATAACATAAATTATTGATCAATGTATAACTTCAATATCGTCACCCTCATAAAATAATTGCCTGAGTCCAAATTTTATCAAAATCAACATTTTGCCTCAGCCCAATCTGCTGACTGAGGTATAGTTGGCTAACTCATATATACCCCCAAGTGGTACAATCATCCAATAAGAGAATTGATTAACTGCCTGTCCTATTGTCATATCCAACTTGTTTTTTTTTTTTAATTTTCTTCAAAACTGTCAAATATGACTTAGGCAATTATTTTATGAGGGTGACGATATGTGTTGCTGGACACGTTTTAGCCGCGTCACAAATTGCCGCGTGCCGATGTGTGAAAAACTTGACATTGCAAATTATCGCCACTGGCACAAATTGTCACTGGTTTATGTGACGATCAAACCATATCAATGTGTTTTAACCCGTTAGAGACTAAGTACGAGATATCTCGGACTGGGCTCTATGGAAAACGCATGTTATAGGAAAATCAAATCGTCTCCAACGGGATGGGTTTACTTCGTCTATCATACACAAATTATATAAGAGTTCAGAGCTTAGAGTTTCATAAAGCAATACTGCATACATATGTACCCAAGTATGGTGTGTTTGGGGCAGTAACTCGCATTTTATATGTATTATTCTATTAATAGTGTTCTTGATTTTAAATTGCAATCTTTAGTACATTTCTTGCTGGTATTACACGCAAACTCAAATTATTTTTAAGGCGAGCAAGAGCAAGTAAACAAATTACGTATAATGAACTGAAATTCATGTGAAGTCGGAATGCTTCCAGTTAGTGTGTGTGTGTGTGTGTGTGTGTGTGTGTGTGTGTGTGTGTGTGTGTGTGTGTGTGTGTGTGTGTGTGTGTGTGTGTGTGTGTGTGTGTGTGTGTGTGTGTGTGTGTGTGTGTGTGTGTGTGTGTGTGTGTGTGTGTGTGTGTGTGTGTGTCAAACTCTAATAATTATATTCTGTGTTGTGTGTGAATGGGAAAGGAGCAAGCTGTTGCTGTATATTTCTGTTGTTTGTCTGTTTTTCTTGTTTATATATAGTAGTATCAAATACAAAATTGTGAGATTAATTGGTAATAATAAACTTGCTTAATTACTGAAACGATACGTGAGGTATTTTGTCATACATGTACTTACAAAATGTAAATTTCAGAAATTGCATATTGGACATGATGTAGTGTTTCCAATTACATGAAGAATATTGATCTCTTTACGTGAATAAGTGACGTTATATATAGGCCTATCTGGTGAAACATAATGTATCGGTCAACCGCTATAGAGGAGACGTAAACTTTAAACAAAAAATACAGTAAATAACATTGTTTTGAAATTCGCTTGCGTAAACATTGTTTGAGTTTGTTATTTATTAGGTTTACGTTAGGCAAATCTGTTTCATTTTAAAGTGCTTAAAAAATAACATCATCAATTACTCAGTAAATAATTTAATATTCTATGTCATTATGCATTGTTTGCGATTTGTATATACAATTTCTTTTGAAAAGGTGCTTTGATGTTAAATCCCGTTTTTCCCCCTTTTTCGCGTGTTCATGTATCTGATTTTCTTTCTGAACGACTTGAGTTGTGTGACGTTACAGGTGGGACATTATTTGTACAAGCAAACGATGTCCCCTCTTTTGTCATCATCTCTTCAGTTATTTTTCTTTAATACTTCACCTACGTCTGTATAAACGTTTAAAGGCTGTGGATTTCATTTGCAAACATCCCCGCAGACCAGGAAAAGATAACCCATGCCCTTAGGCTATTGATGAAGGACATGTCCGTGAAATCTGGGGGAGAGTAATTGCTTAAAATTTGAAAAATGCGAAAGAAAAACAATAGCCGTTTAGTGTACGTTCTATGGCAGGAATTTTTTCCTCGCGAGAAAAAATTCAAATCAGAGTCTAACTGTCACTATAATTCCACTAAAACTGAGTTTCTAGCTCCTATATTTTGCTAAAGGTTCCCAGATGGCATTTTCTTGTAAATGCCATTGTATTTACACAATGTTAATTTTTAGGCATGCAAAAGAGATCCACTGCCTTTAATGTAATGCCGCACTCTTAAGTCCATGAATGATGTTATTTTGATGAAAACTACAGAGTTCATAAATAAACAAATCAGCTGATTGTATGTTAGCTGCTTACAGCTGCTTGTATGTTATATGTTAGCAAGCATATGTTATATGTTGGCATACAAGCAGCATGCAACTGCTTGTATGCTAGCTGCATACAGCGTGGTATGTTCTGAGTTTTAGGGGAGAACCAATACGGTCTAAGTGTCTATGCTATTTTTCAGCCCGCTCTTCAATTTGAAATTGCATGTTTCTTTGATTGTTCATATACTAGTATTCCTTATCATATATGCGTACAACAAAATAAGTTTTCATGTTTAAATACACTATACTCTTCATAATTTGAAAAAAAAAATTGCATTGCTATTAAGATTACATTCAGTTTGTTTTTATGTAACATCGTCTGGTTGGGCAGGATTGCGTCAAAATGTTAATATTTTCTTTAAAGATTTGACAAGCACGCAATGGACAAAGATAATAACATTACAGAATCAGAAATTCCCGCTGCTTTGAAAGATTTTTTTAACGGTAGCACCACTTGTTATACAAAGCAGTAGACACTAGTCCTATCTGAATTTATATATGTCTACACTATCATGTTTGTTGGTCAGTGTTTGTTTATCTCTGTGTTCTTCTTATCTTTTCTGCTTTTCGCTCTGCAAAAGGCTTGAGTAATAATATAAATATGAGGTGTAATTGTCCTTAGTCTGAGCTATGTGGTGGGCTACAACTACAGTAAAATAAACAGATAATGTAACTCTAGAAGTTGAAATTTTGAGAAGAGTGAATGTGAAATATTAGCGTATAATGGCATATGCCATTAGAACTGGCTAACTGTGTCCTTGTCGTCCAATGAAATATATTAAATCAATATAACGGTTTACTAATGTATTTAAATTGACTGATTTGTTTTCTTTGGGAACCTAATAACGAGCTATTGCATAAATGTTCAAAAAATCCAATACTATGAATTCAACTTGCATGCATTAGTTGTTGTTGTATATTTCGGCCAAGCCTCAGACAGGTTGTCAGGTTGTATATTACAACCTTTATTTTAAAAAGGTGCGTACTAATGTGTTTAACTGGTCTCTAAGTGATGGTTTATTCGTGATAAATGTTATTACATGACGTTTTGTTACATGTTTATCATTTCCTTATTCTCTCACTGAATGCAATAACGTGAGTAAAAGCTGGTCCGGAAGGTGCCAATACTAACAATTTAAACTATAAGAAATTACGAATTTGCACCAAAACATGACGGAATTAATCAAACTAACATCGTTTGTAGCAATTATGTTGTAAGCTTATTGCCCTATACATGCGTCTGGGTATGTTATTATCAATTTGTATTTGATATGTTCGTAATTTTAGGAACGAGTTGGTTGTCGGATTTTTTTCTCGGGGGGGGGGGTAGTGAGGCGGCCGCCCCCATAAAAACGCTATTTTTAGTCCAAAAGCCCTCATCCCACCCCGGAAATAAGGAGAGAGAGTCGGCCAGAAATGATGAGCGCCCTCGCATACCCTCTCATTAGCTCTCAATCAATACTAAACTTACCCCTACAATGATCAACGGGGTGTGTGTGTGTATGTGTCTGTGTGCGTCTGTGTGTATCTGTGTGTGAGTGTGTGTTTGTGTGTGTGTGTGTGTGTGTGTGTGTGTGTGTGTGTGTGTGTGTGTGTGTGTGTGTGTGTGTGTGTGTGTGTGTGTGTGTGTGTGTGT
>JZLH01S0185426.1:60159-70996 GCA_001188425.1 Eucidaris tribuloides | reverse complement strand
CACACACACACACACACACACAACACACACACACACACACACACACACACACACACACACACACACACACACACACACACACACACACACACACACACACACACACACACACACACACACACACACACACACACACACACACACTACACTACGTACACACACACGACGACGAACGACGAACACACACACACACACACACACACACACACACACACACACACACACACACACACACACACACACACACACACACACACACACACACACACACACACACACACACACACACGCACACACGCACGCACACACGCACACACGCACGCACACACACACGCACACACACACACACACACACACACACACACACACACACACACACATGCACACATACACACAGACACACAAACAGACACACAAACAATTTCATGGAGCACGACTACATAACGTCTGAAATCACCTTTTCCCATAGAATTCTTAATTGACAAGGTTGCAAAATAATTCATTTCCAGATTTTGATCAAATGATTTTGGTTTAACCATGTTCGTTGGAAAAAACTCCATGCTCCGGTCAGAATGCTCTGGCCGTTGTCAGGAGAATAAAGGCCACCGCACACTACACAATTTTCGGTCACACGACTGCCGACTTTGGATCTGAAATAAATCAACGTGTACGAAATATTAGCGCTTTCTTTATTTCGGATCCAAAGTCGGCAGTCGTGCGACTGAAAATCGTGTAGTGTGCGGTGGCCTTAAGGCAAGAACGAGAAAAACCTGGTGTTTATACCAGCAAAGGAGAATCAATACAAAATAATGTCAACCAATTAGTTCCTCTCTCATGGAAAATAATAGTATTTTTTTTTTTTGCATATATGCTCTATGCATTGTACACATCAATCTCCAAATAATATCTTGATATTATAATAACCTAGTTATCCTGGTACCGTTATGGTTATGTTCTAACGTATGCATTTCGAAAAAAAAAATGTAGCCGGTAAAACTCAAGAGCTATTCTGAAGCTATTTCAACTTCCACATTGTATTAAACCAGAATGTTTTTACTCTGCAAATGGGGCAAATACCCATTTGACCTACTAACTACTTTCACTACATTACAGTTATATTTAGTGATATTATTTTAGCAAGCTATATGTCAAATGATAAGAATACATACTGTCAAGAAGTAATATTAGATTTCATCTCCATGTAATGTAAACTGATTCGGCAATTATTATGGTCTTATTGAATTAACTAGTTTAACAGAAAATTAGAACCAAGATACTAGGTATAAATTCCACATAAATTACGTCCTATATATGTCTCACAAAATCAAACCTAGCCAAATTCACGTTCCCTTTTCTACTGTCTCTCTAATACCACGAGAGGTTGTATTTTCCTTCAAAGTTAACACTAAGGAGTAAAGAAATATACTTGGGTGTAGACGGATGATACATTTACCAAGTAGACGGGATTGTAGTTGTATATCAAGTGCTCAGATTCCTCTTCCTTGGTCGGGAAATGATGCATGCTCTTCCGAGCTAAAACAAAACAAAAACAAAATAACGCTTTGCATCGATTTGAAATGAGCTGTGAAAAAAGCTTATAGAATAAAAAAAAAATAGAATAGAATATAGGATAGAAACATTTTTCAACATTTAAAGGAATAAGAGTAGTTCTTTAAAGCACAATAGTGATTTTGATTTGAATAGGGACGGCGCCAGGGTAAAATTTTGGGAGGGGCGAAATACATCGCGAAAATTTTGCGGGCCATTTTTTTTTTACTAAAGTCAAACAACAAGCCAAACTGCTTCCGACAAGCGCGGGGGGGGGGGTGGGGGGAGAGGTTTGGGGTTCGGCGACGTTCGACGAAAGCTTTTTGCCTGAACAATTTTGGTGTTTTTTTTACTAGCCAAATGAACGGGGGCAAAATTTTCGAAAAAAATAAAATCCCCGTTATTTTAATTACTTTGAGAAAAATAGGGGAGGTCTCCCCTCTAACCCCCCCCCCCCCCGTCGGCGCTGCACCTAGATATGAAAAAAAACGGCTGATCATTCTGCATAGATTCTCATCGTTGTAACTTGCACTTACACAGCGTTGTGGTTAATAGTTACATTTCTACGTCAACACGAAATTTACCGCAAGTTTTGATTATCCCCACTCATCAGATTCCGGACAAAAATAAAAGAGAACTCGTGAGAATGAAAATAAGATTTTATTGGATTGAAAGATGTTAATTTTAATTTTGATCTATTGTATTCTATATTTCCACATAAACAGAAAATATTGACATATTGTTGCCCAAACCATCAGTATGTCAACAACTTTGGATAAACCATTCAAGAGATTTCTATGAATCATATTTTGGGGGAACGGGTCTCCGTCGACTTCTTAGGTCGTCTTAACTCGATGACAATTCAGCTGGAATTGGTGCTGTCACAGTAAAACGTTTTCGCTGTAAAGACTTTGAATAGGAATTTTCATGAAAACTTAAACTTCACTTGTTATTCAGGTTTGTTAGGGCTAAGATGAATCTACATGCCCCTTGGACCAAACTACATTAAAGTAATAGGCTAACATTGTGGAGCTTCAAATTAAAAAAATGTCAAACTTTGATATCCGAGCTACATAGTAGTGTTTGAATGGACAAGTAAACATCCTGGAATACAAAAGTTAGGAAATTTGTGCTGCCACTGGCAAGATTATGAGTGAAAAAACAATTAGTACTCGGGGCGAGTAAAAAATAGTCTAGATCCACACACAGTAAGTCTATGGGAGGAAATGGGCAGGTGAATCCGCTCAACTTACGATTTTCACTTTTTTAAAGTACTAAATAATCATTTTGAAATACAAATTTTACAGGGCTTTATTTTTAGACCTTATCAAAGACACTTGGAGCATGGAGGATTATGTAGCTCACATTATTTTAACTGTGGTAAATGTTAGCCAGTGGCTTTAATTCAACCTGTTTTTTTTTTCATGTGAAAATTCTACTTCAAAGCCATAATGCTGTGTTTTGGCATCACACGAGGATCAAAACTTTAACAAGGAATATCTCCCGACATCGAAATTCAAAATTTTCTTAAGTTTTCAAGTTAAATGTATTGTTAACTAAAGTTTTGTATTCATAAAACCATAATTATTACATGAAACATCGGAAATATCAAAATATTTGGTCGATGATCACGAAAAACATCCCACCCAACGCTTCTTCAACGTAGAAGTTAGCAGAACTGCATGAGTAGGACGCAGTCTTTAGTGTGCTAAGCATCAACTCGAACTCGAAGGCATTCGCCTCCGGATGCCACTGGGTGCCATAAATAGGGTAATGATAGCTGAAAATAATAAATCATGATAAAAAAATGGAAATTAATAAGTGAATAATTCAGTAGGTCATAAACTGAAATCAGGAGAGAGAAGGGAAACGAAGGAATGGACAGACAAACAGAAAGAAAGAAATGAGTAAGAGAGACAAAAAAAAAAAGGGAAGAAAAATAGGGCAGGAGTAAGAAATATACTGTAACCTGGCTTCAGCTTCAAATGGAGTATTCTGACTTGCAGCCCTTCGGCGCTAAATCCACTTTTCGTGAAAATGAGTTATTAAAAATCAATACATTGGCCAACCACTATAGTTATCAGAATAAAATTGGACACTAAATTGCACAGACAAATGGCCAACATTGTATGTTTTAGTTTCATTTTCCCCATAGGCGCGTGTACGTGAACTTTGGCAAGCAATGCCATTTTCTCCCAATTCATTAAAGCGCATTCAACGTTTTTGATTGCAAGCTCTTCATTTATTTTTTCCTCACTTCTTCCATCGATTCCTCAATATATTTACCCCCTGTTCGTCACACAACTGCAAAACTGGCTCATAATATTTGTGCAGTTCATTCAACACTAATTAATCGGATAGGCAGATTGTGTCCACTCACTGTTACAAATCAGGTGTAGGTTGGAAATAAACTACACTAACGTGACGTCGTCTCTGACCTTTCGCCCATGAAGTGTACAGTGTACCTCAAACGCAGGTTTGCTTGAAGAATTTATGAGAGAGACGACGCAATAAACATTTAGTAAAACATTTACAAAGACTGTTCTTCAAATTATGGCCTCTTGATCCTTTTTCTCAGTGTTTTGGTTTGTTCACACATCATCTATATTAGTTCATTTTCAGTTATAGTGTCTCTATTATTTTATTTTTTATATATTATTTGACTAGTTAATCGTCTTATTCTTATCACATGCAAAAATATGAATCTACTTAAGTTAATTGCAAAGAAAATAGTTGCTAAGACCAGATAGATGTTATTGTTATCTACGAGGTGTGGACAAACAAAGAAAGATGTAACGAGCGATGGCCATGACAGACGATGTCAAATCGACCCACCGACGCATGTCACTGCTGTTGTCCCTAAACATCTACTCGACACATTCTGCAAAATATTGTTTACCTATTTCTTTGCTCTGGCCCCCTTTCGGGCTGTTGAGTGGCACGCCCCTGCCTTCCGATCCGTCACTACACTACAGCGCGTCTCAAAAAGTAATATTGTGTCAATGTGTGATCATGATGCTTACATTAACGGTCTAAAGGCAAAGACCTAAACTTGTCGAATACTGTTATTCTTGTTCAATGTTGCTTGTTTTAATCTTTGAGATGTTTATAATTAAATACAAAAGTGTGAAATCAACAATTTTTTAGCTACAGTCCAAGTAAAATGCACAATTGGTGATTTCACGAAACGGGATAGTTCTCCGTGAAACCTGCTGGAGAACTCGAGACACATTTCAGCCCCGCCCATGACGCCAGGAACTTCAGATTGTTTTCACGCTCCATGTGTATGCCACCTAAAGTCGTAAGTGACGGAGCGAAGGCAGGGGCAGCAACACTTTCACAGCCGGCGAGAAGGGCACAGAGTGAACGACAGGTAAACATTTTATATTCCAGAATGATTTGCTGAGATGTTGGGCACACGATGCTTGGCGTGGTCTCGATTGACAATCGCGTCATGGGCGTGCTGTCACAGTCGATCGTTCTTTTTTGTCAGCACCTCGTATATTTACGTAAACAAAAAAAACCCAGAATATGTTGCGACTTGCAACTCAACGGTAAGTTTCTTACCTCCACTATGCGATATGAAATTTCTACATCACATTCAAATCAGTAAGTTTGTTGAAAAGACTTGAATAGAAACATTTCAGGGTCTGTCGATTTCGGTAAAATTCTGCAGGACACAAGACCAGGTTAATATTTTTTAAAAAAAAAATACCACAAATACTGCCATCTGCTTAGCTAAATCACTGTCAAGTTTTTTTTTTTGTCACTGAGTTTTTAGTACTAGAAAGCTATATAACTATTGCTCTTCGAAATTGCTTGACCTACCGCTTCTTATTTGACTCTACAAAAATTCTTTGTAAGCATCTGTTTACTAATTGACGACGGGCTCAAATTGACATAACAGTAAATTTGTGCGCCTTAACTGACTCCTAACGATCAGTCATAATTAATATTAACTGTATTTTAAAACAAACGATTTTCTTAATTCTATATGTGGCTGAATTTGTGTCCTTGATTGGAGCTCTTTATAGAAACACGTAGAAGTATAGGTTTAATATTGAAGCAACTAGTTCCACTTACTGTAGGTGGTTCAGAATCCATTATTCGTGAAGGTAAAAGTAGAATTTTTGGGTCGTCAGAATTTCTATGATACTTAGCCGCGTGTGATGTACTTGTTCACAAGCCTGCTATTTTTCAATAATCTATAGAATGGGTAAGAGGCATAAAATACAAAAATAAAATAAAAAGTCCCATGTATCCCACACATTCACAGGATAAATATGACTATGATGTTTAGTTAAACAGCGAAAGTGTAAAATCACAAATTGTGTTCATTTACTACAAGAAGAGGGCATGATGCTATTATGATTCTGTTACGTAGGAAATGGGTCACAAGGTAACAATAGTACACAATTGTGATGCTTACCGTTCATTGTTAACTAAACATTATCTGAGGTAAAAGAAAAAAAAATGAAAGAACAAACCGCGTCTGAAAGCCTAAGACTATGACCTTCGTCGTTGATGTAAAGCATCGGCGTCAACAACATTATTTTCTAATTGTAAAGAGGAGCGCTTTTCAATTGCGACAATTTTTAAGACACGCTGTAGATAGATACATACATAATAAATGATATACATAATACATACAATCATACATACATACATTATAATACATACATACATACAACACATACACACATATTGCATCTCATAACATGTAAACAGGGCAATAAGAGAGAAACGATTATTACATTTACACGCAATATGATGCTTAGGAAGAAACTCACAAAAATTGGTGATATAAGACCATCAAACTATTAAGGGACAAATGAGACCCTGGACAAATGCGTCTCACCACCCCCCATCAACTAGCATCATACAAATACTTGACATATTTATATAGTGTGTTTCAATAAAAATTGTGCAATGTAAAAAGCGGCGCCTCTTTGGCAATTACAAAAACTATAGTTGTGACATGAATGGTAACGTCAAAGTCAAGGGCAAAGGTCTCCAGCTTTAAATGGCGTTTATTGTTTAAAATCTTGCTTGTTTTTAATCTGAATAATGTTTAGTTAACGACAAAGGTGGTACCATACATGTGATACTGTTTACTAAACATGCCATTGCGGGAGCCATTGACGTTACGTATTCAAGGTCCATCTTCCCGTAAAAGTTGGCGGCGATTGTGTTTTTTGCTTTTGCTGTTTATACAAATATCTCGAACATATATGCGAATTGAATGAAACAACACAGAATTTGCAGCTAAGATTTTGCTCTCTGACATTGACCGTAAAGCACGTTGTACAGCAGTATTTCTCACTGTCCAAGGGGGTAGCTTTTTCATTAGTAAATTTTTTTCAGATCGTGCTGGCAGGCAATTCTCAAACCAACTGTGTTGGCAATTAAAACAATATTATTGTGACACGACGCCTTACAACAACCGTCAAAGACAATAGTCTTAGCTTTCAATGCCGTTTGTTCGTTCAATTTCTTGTTTGAATCTCGAGATATATTGTAAACAGCAAAGGGTGAAATCAAAATTGTGTCCATCTTATATTGACCCTGTATAAAAGATGACACATATTGTTGATTTTACAGCTTTTGTTTTTAAAATATACACACTCAAGATTACAACAAGTCGAAATGAAGCAAAAGTAATGTTATTTGAAAGCGTAAGACTATGTTTTTGACGTTGAGTGAAAGCATTATGCTCACAAAGAGGGCGCGTTTTCACTGCAGCAGTTTTTTTTTGACCGCACTTTAATACATGTACCTGGCTTGTAAAAATACGCGGAAGATTAATGTGATGAGCACTGAAGTCAGTCTCAGAATGTGTGCTACCAGCTTCATAACCAAGAGCTTTCTGAAAACCAAAGCGCACGTGGCCGAAAATAGGAAAGTAGTACCAGCATCGTTTGCCTGAAAAATAAAAGATTGGGCAGTCCAAAATTTTAGACTCATAATATGCAGATGTTATTTGTTTGCTTGTGTGCATAATGTTTAAGAGCAGTTCAGGCTGCTTCACAGGTGATGGATATACCCTACATCTCCCGGCGTCAATTTACAGGATTTAATGTTATTACGCAAACACTTAAAGAGAACGAAAATCGCGAATTCGTGATGTTTCGAGCTGGCGCCGCGGCTCGGTAATATTCGGTGAATGTCCGCGTAAACGTTCGGGAAAATCGAGCGCGCGTGAATTGTGTACATTTCCCGCATGCAGCACGCAACTGCACACGGCCGCTACCGTTCAACGCAATTCTGTTCGCAGCTCCACGATTGTTGTTACGCCGCGCCTGACAATAGGGCAAGCGAAGGTCTTCAACGTACACTGGATTAAGAGGCGGCGCATCTCTTTACTAACTCGAAACATTAAACCTTAAAGATTAATTAGAGTATATGCCTGATGAATGGGTTTTTATTTTTCATCTGAGTTCCGCACTGTGTAGAGGTTTTGTTAGAAATTAAAGTGTGTTATATTTTTCCAACCTACTCTGCTCTGAGCACTATATAGAGTGATAATTTCAGCTAGTTCATGAAGATAGTTTGAACAGCAGTTGATATTGAATTATGATTTCTGCAGACCATCCCTTATCTTTAAAGCTGCAATTGAATACTTTTGCCTATGTTCTGCAAACAGAATCTTATGAGACGCCTTTACCTTTCAATACCAAAGTTAATCGATAATTTGTGTATAATTGCCAGCCCACACTTAAATCCAGGTTGAAATTAAAGTTTTTTTTTTTTTTTTAGTACGAGCTGATATTAAGCATTTATTAGACACTTTCGAGCCCATAGTGAACTTTCAATAATGCGTAGGTGTTCGACTTCCCGCTCCCTCCCCTCCCCCCCACAAACAGATATTTTAGAAAATTAACAAACCGTCAAAAATCAGGCAAAAGGGTCAAATAAAAATTCTCGCCCTATATCCGTAAAAAAATTGGATAATTCACAAGGAAGATGATAAAAAAGGGACATTTTCTTCCTCAAGGCTCCTATTGCATCAGAAATTCTGCTCCGTCAACAGTTCAACCATGCCTTCCGTCTTCCAAAACGCGATCTTCAGTAAAATTTTTCTGAAACCACTGCATAAGCGGTTCGTGAAGAAACTGTATGTATTCGTGATAGTGTACGCACCTCAGTGCACAGTTCATCTGGCGGAGGCGCCTGAAGAACTCATGTAATGTGGCCTCAAACACTTTCTTTCGGCCTGAGGTCCTCGCGCTGGTTAAAGGTTTTCCATCAGGGCAAATTAGATGTACACTACCTCTAACACAGTTGCTGAAGGCGTCGAACCACAGATAGAAGAACAAGGTCGGAAGCAAGAACACACGCAGGAATGGAATCCCGAGATGTCACGGCGTTCCCTTGGATTCTAGGCTTACATGGCCTTCATGGATAAGTAGCGATTCATTGATTGAGCTTGTTTGGACAGACTTTATCTTCGGCAGAATCTCCAAAGAACATCCGTTAGATATCGTGGAGGCCTCGATGACGGTCTAGCAAACACCTAGGTGAAGCTTTTGATCTGCCAAATGGCATTTTCCTGGGATGATTGGCAGCAAAATCGCATGAATTCACACTGCTGCTGGAGAAGTTGCCTTGCACCGCCTGGTAGTCCTTTGGTCTCGTGCAACTTGTGATGAGCTTCTGGATGTATTTTTTTCTCATCAAACCAGTCTCGGACGTTCCTCCTCACGAAAGCAAGGGTATCAGCTGCTCCCGAATCTAGACGACTCGGCTGTATAATCACACAGCAACCTCAAATCTAAAAAAAATTGTAAGCTTGATTACATGTTAGCCGATCCAACGTACGCTTGACCTGACAAGACCTACTTAAGGATAGTAGTAACGAGAAATGAAATGAGAAAAGTACAGGCGGCAATTAAATAGGCGCGCATATGGTGCGGGATGGTATACGTATAAGCTGCAATAAGAACGTGTACGATGCTCCATGGCCTTTGACATTCTGTTCCGATATCTAACCAGTTTCATATTATTGAGACACAATCATTCTGAACGCAAGCTTAGACTTAACCTAAATAATACCGGGGGAGCCATAATGCCCCCCCCCCGACAAATGTTCGCGAATTGCGCCGCTGCGAGAAATTTTTGAGCCGCTGCCATTCACTTGGCTTTTTTACTTCAAGTATCCGTGCATCATTTAAGACCATTTTCGAAAAAAATCGGACGTGTACCGTTAGCGCACCTTCGGACTATTGTTCGTACATGCTCAACTAACACATTGCTCAAACGTGATTTTGTGTAGTCAAATCAATTGCAAATGTGTCTTCAGCGCCAAAAATCAATAAATGTATGATTATTTTTTACTTTACTGGCTGAAATGATTAAGTTATGCTGTTTATGATGCGCAAAAGTGTCCCCGACAAAGTTCATCGAAAAAAATAATAA
Organism: Eucidaris tribuloides; assembly: GCA_001188425.1. NCBI lineage: Eukaryota > Metazoa > Echinodermata > Echinoidea > Cidaroida > Cidaridae > Eucidaris > Eucidaris tribuloides. The sequence goes on along the minus strand of JZLH01S0185426.1, from coordinate 61,033 downwards.
AAACAAAAGGTCGAAAAAACAAAGAAATACATAAGAAATTCACAAAACAATAAAATAAGCATAGAAATATATTCCTGATGATTTGGCATTTTTTTTGTAATTAATTGTTCGAAAATGTCAAAATGATAATTTTCACGAACCAAAAATTAGCCATTCTTACATAACTATTAATAAGTGAAGATATAAGTTGAAAACCATAATTTCATAACTTATTGCATAAAATTAATTATTAAAAATATAATAAAAATATTTTTTTTGTAAATTTTACTATAGCAGTCTGTAGTTTACCACGTGGTACCTCTATGCCGCGGTGCAAATTTTCCAGGCGATCGCGCCGATCTGCGGCCGAATCCGTGGGGCGGGGGGCATAATGCCCCGCCCCCCGTAATAAGTAGAGCCGAGAAATAGAGCGTCCGGTATTTTTAGGGTTTAAATCAATTATCACTATCGCTGCGGAAACCATAAAAATCACGAATTTGCTGTATTCTTTTTATTTTGTCTGCTGTTATACCACGTGGAAAGACAGAGAGACTAACACGCACATAGTACGCACATTAAAATGTCAGGCTTTTGCATGGTACTAATTTCTTAATTTTAGCTTATATTTGCACTTAAATTTTGGGAAGATGGAACTTGCATAACATACTTTGATGCCAGAATACATACATTGCGTTGCAGCCCGCGAATATTATATTTGGAGTCCACTTACAGCCCAAGCCCGCCAGCGTAAGAAAGCTTAACAAAGTGAAGAAGAGAAAAAAACGACATTTATTTTTTCTCCATAAAATCAGGACGCACAACTACAAGATTTATTTTACTCTTATCCAAAGTACCATTTTGCATGCTTAAGTCATCGTTTTATGGAGACCGGATA
>JZLH01S0185426.1:41702-60134 GCA_001188425.1 Eucidaris tribuloides | reverse complement strand
TCTTAGTACAAAGTGATACAAAAAGTAGTTTCGACATGCTCGCAAAAGCTGGGAACTGTGCCGTGTGGCGGCCATTTTGTTTATGCAAATTAGATGGTCAAAAACCCAAAATTTCGCTTGGGAACCGGGTTTATTGAATTCAGCGTACTTGAATTATGTTAAAAAGTCTGGTTCCCAGCTTTTACCCCAAAATGCCGCTAGGGGCCTTAAAACGGGCTCTTTTTCAGAAATGGCTCCAGACTAATATCTCCCGAATGAAAAATTCAAATTTTCTTAAGTTTTCAAGTTAAATGTATTGTTAACTAAAGTTTTCTGTATTCATAAAACCATAATTATTACATGAAACATCGGAAATATCAAATATTTGGTCGATGATCACGAAAAACATCCCACCAACCTTCTTCAACGTAGAAGTTAGCAAAGAACTGCATGAGTAGGACGCAGTCTTTAGTGTGGCAAGCATCAACTCGAAACTCGAAGGCATTCGCCTCCGGATGCCACTGGGTGCCATAAATAGGGTAATGATAGGCTGAAAATAAATAAATCATGATAAAAAAATGGAAATTAATAAGTGGAATAATTCAGTAGGTCATAAACTGAAATCAGGAGAGAGAAGGAGAAACGAAGGAATGACAGACAAACAGAAAGAAAGAAATGAGTAAGAGAGACAAAAAAAAAGGGAAGAAAAATAGGCAGGAGTAAGAAATATGACTGTAACCTGGCTTCAGCTCAAATGGAGTATTTGAGCTTGCAAGCCTTCGGCGCTAAATCCACTTTTCGTGAAAAATGAGTTATTAAAATCAATACATTGGCCAACCACTATAGTTACAGAATAAAATTGGACACTAAATTGCACAGACAAATGGCCAACATTGTATGTTTTAGTTTCATTTTTCCCCATAGGCGCGTGTACGAACTTTGGCAAGCAATGCCATTTTCTCCCAATTCATTAAAGCGGCTTCAACGTTTTTTGATTGCAAGCTCTTCATTTATTTTTCCCCTTCTTCATCGGATTCCTCAATTATTTACCCCCTGTTGTCACACAACTGCAAAACTGCTCATAATGATTTGTGCAGTCCATTCAAACTAATTAACGAGTAGGCAGATTGTGTCCACTCCAACTGTTACAAATCAGGTGTAGGTTGGAATTAAACAAGTAAGTGACGTCCTCTGACCTGTCCCCATGAAGTGTACAGTGTACCTCTAACGCAGGTTTGCTTGAAGAATTATGAGAGAGACGCAAGTAAACATTAGTAAACATTTACAACTGTTCTTCAAATTATCTCTGACCCAGGTTTGGTTGCAAGCACATCAATAGTCTTTCAGGTATAGTGTCGCTATAATGTTAATTATTTGGACTAGAATCGTCTATTCTTTTATCACATCAAAAGATATAATCTACTTACAGTTAATTGCAAAGAAAATTAGTTGCTAGACCAGATAGATGGTTTATTGTTATCTACGAGGTGTGACAAAAAAGAAAGATTGTAACAGCGATGCCCATGACGCGATGTCAATCGACCCACCGACCATGTCACTGTGTTGCCCAACATCTACTCGACATTCTGCTAAAATATTGTTTACCTATCTTGCTCTGTGCCCCCTTCTCGGGCTGTTGAGTGGCACGCCCCTGCTTCCCTCCGTCACTACACTACAGCGCGTCTCAAAAAAAATATTGTGCAAGTGTGACATGATGCTTACATTAACGTCTAAGGCATAGACCTAACTTTCGAATACTGTTTATTCTGTTCAATTTGCTTGTTTTAATCTTGAGATGTGTATAATTAAATACAAAAGTGTGAAATCACAATTTTTTAACTACAGTCCAAGTAGGAAGTGGCACAATTGTGATTTCACCCGGGATCTTCTCCGTGAAACTGCTGGAGAAGCTCGAGACACCATTTCAGCCCCTGCCCAACTGACCCAGGAACTTCAGATTGTTTCCACGCTCCATGTGTATGCCACCAATAGTGTAGTGACGGAGCGAAGCAGGGGCATGCCACTCAACAGCCCGAGGAAGGGGCACAGAGTGAGACAGGTGAACACTATTATATCAGAATGTTGATGAGATGTTGGGCAACACGATGACTTGGGCGGTTGGTCGATTGACATCGCGTCATGGGCGTGGCTGTCACAGTCTCGTTTCTTTTTTGTCACACCTCGTATATTTACGTAAACGAAAAAAAAACCCAGAATATGTTTGCGACTTCAACTCAACGGGTAAGTTTCTTACCTTCCACTATCGATATGAATTCTACACCATTCAAATCGTAGTTTGTTGACAAAACTTGATAGAACGATTTCAGGGCTGTCGATTTCGTAAAATTCTGCAGGAACAAGACAGGTTAATATTTTTTTTAAAAAAAAATACACAAATACTGCATCTCTTACTAAATCACTTCAAGTTGTTTTTTTTTCACTGAGTTTTTAGACTAGAAAGCTATAAACTATTGCTCTTCGAAATTGCTTGACGCTACCCTTCTTATTGACTCTACAAAATCTTGTAACATCTTTTACTTAATTGACCGGGCTCAAATTGACATAACAGTATAATTTGTGCGCCTTAACTGACTCTACCTTCAGTCATAATTAATATTAACTGTATTTAAAAACGATTTCTTAATTCTATATGTGGCTGAATTGTGTCCTGATTGTGAGCCTTTTAAACACGTAGAAGTATAGTTGAAATTAAATCAACTGTTCCACTTACTGTAGGTGTCAGACCATATTCGTGAAGGTTAAAAGTAGAATTTTTGGTCGTCAGAATTCTTATGATATTAGCCGGTGTGATGTACTTGTTCAACAGCCTGCTATTTTCATAATCTATAGAATGGGTAAAGGCATAATACAAAAATAAAATAAAAGTCCATGTATCCCCACACATTCACAGGATAATATTGACTATGATGTTTAGTTAACAGCGAAAGTGTAAAATCACAAATTGTGTCATTTTACTACAGAAGAGGGCCTGATGCTATTATTGACTGTAGTAGAAATGGCACAAGTAACAATAGTGACACAATTGTGATCTTACCCTTTCATTGTTAACTAAACATATCTGAGGTAAAAAAAAAAAATGAACAGAACAAACCGCGTCTGAAAAGCTAAGACTATGACCTTGTCGTTGATGTAAAGCATCGGCGTCACAACATTATTTTCTAATTGTCAAAGAGGACGCTTTTCATTGCGCATTTTTAGACACGCTGTAGATAGATACATACATAAAAAGATAATACATACATACATACTACATACATACATACATTAAATACATACATACATACCACATACACACATATGCATCTCATAACATGGTAAACAGGGCAATAAGAGAGAACGATTATGTACATTACACCAAAATAGGATGTTAGAAAAACTCAAAAATCTGGTGAAAAGACCATCAAACTATTAAGGAAAATGAGACCCTGGACAAATGCGTCTCCACCACCCACCAATCACTGAGCATCATTACAAATACTTGACATATTATATAGTGTGTTTCAAAAACAATTGTGCAAGTAAAAAGCGCCCTCTTTGGCAATTACAAACTATAGTTGTGACATGATGGTAACGTCAAAGTCAAGGGCAAAGTCTCAGCTTTTAAATGGCGTTTATTGGTTTAATTTGCTTGTTTTAATCCTGAGATAATGTTTAGTTAACGACGAAAGGGTGGTACCATGTGATACTTTTACTACAGCCATTGCGGGAGCCATTGACAGTACGTATCAGGCCATCTTCCCGTAAAAGTGGCGCGATTGTGTTTTTGCCTTTTGGCTGTTTACTAAACATATCTCGAAACATATATGCGAATTGAATGAAACAAACAGAATTTGCAAGCTAAGATTTTGCTCTTGACATTGACGTAAGCACGTTTTACAGCAGTATTTTCTCACTGTCAAAGGGGGAGCTTTTCATTAGTAAATTTTTTTAGACGTGCTGCAGCATGTCTCAAACAAGTGTGCAATTAAACAATATTATTGTGACACGACGCTTACAACAACGTCAAAGACATAGTCTTAGCTTTCAAATGCCGTTTGTTCTGTTCAATTTTCTTGTTTGAATCTCGAGATATATTGTAAACAGCAAAGGGTGAAATCACAATTGTGTCACTCTTATATGGACTGTAGTAAAAGTGACACAATTGTGATTTTACACTTTTGTTTTTAAATATACACATCTCAAGATTACAACAAGTGAAATGAACAAAAGTAATGGTATTTGAAAGCTAAGACTATGTTTTTGACGTTGATGTGAAGCATTATGTCACAAAGAGGGCGCTTTTCACTTGCAGAGTTTTTTTTGACGCACTTTATACATGTACCTGGCTTTAAAATAACCGGAAGATTAATGTGATGAGCACTGAAGTCAGTCTTCAGGATGTTGCTACCAGCTGTCATAACCAAGAGCTTCTGAAAACCAAGGCACGTGCCGAAAATAGGAAAGTAGTCACCAGCATCGTTGGCCTGAAAAATAAAGATTGGGCAGTCAAAAATGTTTAGACTCATAATATGAGATGTTATTGTTGCTGTGTGCATAAATGTTTAAGAGCAGTTCAGCTGCTTCACAGGTGATGGATATACCTCTACACTCCCGCGTCAATTTCAGATTATGTATTACCAAACACTTAAAGGGACCGAAAATCGCATATCGTGATGTTTTCGAGCTGGCCCGCGGCTCGGGTAATATTCGGGAATGCCCGTATACGTTCGGAAAACGAGCGCGCGTGAATTGTGTACATTTCCCCATGCAGCACGCGAACTGCACACGGCCCTACCTTCAACGGCAATTCTGTTCGCAGCTCCACGATTGTTGTTACGCGCGGCCTTGCAATAGGGGCAAGCGAATGGTATTCAACGTACATGGATTACGAGCGGCGCATCTCTTTAACACTCGAACTTAAACCTTAAAGATTAATTAGAGTATACTGCCTGATGAAGGGTTTTTTTTTTCATCTGAGTTCCCACTGTGTAGAGGTTTTGTTAGAAATAAAGTGTGTTTATGTTTTCAACTACTCTCGTCTGCAGCACTATATAGAGTGATATTTTCACTGTTCATAGATAGTTTGAACACAGTTGATATTGAAATTATGTCTTCTGCAGACCATCCTTATCTTTAAACTGCAATAATCTTTTGCCTATGTTCTCAACAGAACTTATGACCCTTTACCTTTCAACTACCAAAGTTAATCGATTAATTTGTGTATAATTGCCAGCCCACACTTAAAACCAGGTTGAATTAAAGTTTTTTTTTTTTAGTAACGAGCTGATATTAAGCATTTATTAGACACTTCGACCAGTGAACTTTCAATAATGGCGTAGGTGTTCCTTCCCCGCCCTCCCCCCCCCCACAAAAGATATTTTAAAAATTACAAACCGCAAAAATCAGCAAAAGGGCAATAAAAATTCGGCCTATATCCGTAAAAAAATTGGATAATTCACAAGGAAGATGATAAAAGGGAATTTTCCTCAAGCTCCTATGCGATCAGAAGCTTCTGCTCCGTCAACAGCTTCAACATGCCTTCCGTCTTTCCAAAACTGATCTTCAGTCAAAATTTTCTGAAAACACCTGCAAAGCGGTTCGTGAAGAACTGTATGTATTCGTGATAGTGTACACCCAGTGCACAGTCATCTGCGGAGGCTGAAGAACTCATGTAATGTGGCCTCAAACACTCTTCTTTGGCCTGGAGTCTCCGCTGGTTGAAGGGTTTCTCATGCAGCGGAATTAGATGTACACACCTCTAACACAGTTGCTGAAGGCGTCGAACCACAGATAGAGAACAAGGTCGGAGCAAGAACACACCAGGAATGGATCCGAGATGTCACCGTTCCCTTGGATTCTAGCTTACATGCCTTCATGGAAAGTAGCGATCATTGTTGTGAGCTTGTTTGGACAGCTTTATCTTCTGCAGAATCTTCCAAAGAACCATCCCGTTTACGATATCGATGAGGCCTCGATGACGTCTACAAACACTAGGTGAAGCTTTTGATCTGCTCATGGCATTTTTCCTGTGGATGATTGGCAGCAAAATCCATGACACACTCTGCTGGAGAAGTTGCCTTGCCCGCTGGTAGTCCTTTGGGTCTCGTGCAACTTGTGGATGAGCTTCTGGATGTATTTTTTTCTCATCAAACCAGTCTCGACGTTTCCTCCTCACGAAAGCAAGGGTATCAGCTGCTCCAATCTAGACGATCTCGGCCTGTTGAATCACCAGCAACTCAAATCTAAAAAAAATTGTACTTGATTACATGTTAGCCGATCCAACGACCTGACCTGACATAGACCTACTTAAGATAGTAGTAACGAGATGAAATGAGAAAGTACAGGGCGCAATTTAATAGGCCCATTGGTGCGGGATGGTATACGTAGTAACTGCAATAAGACGTGTACGATGCTCCATGGCCTTTGACATTTCTGTTCCGATATCTAACCAGTTCATATTATTGAGACACAATACATTCTGAACGCAAGCTTGACTTAACCCTAATAATACCGGGGGGACCATAATGCCCCCCCCCCCGACAAATTTCGCGATTGCGCCGCTGCGAGAAATTTTTTGACCGCGCCATTCACTGGCTTTTTACTTTCAAGTATCGTGCATCATTTAAGACCATTTTCGAAAAAAATCGGACGTACCGTTACGACGCTTCGCGACTTTTCCTACATGCATGCAACTCCAAAATTGCTCAAAAACGTGATTTTGTGTACAAAATCAATGCAAATTGTGTTTTCAGCCAAAAATCATAAATGTATGATTATTTTAACTTTTACTGGTCTGAAATGGATTAAGTTTTATGCTGTTTATGATTGCAAAAGTGTCCCCGACAAAGTTCATCGAAAAAATAATAAAACAAATGTCGAAAAACAAGAAATACATAAGAAATTCACAAAACAATAAAATACATAGGAAATTAATTCTGATTTGGCAAATTCTTTTGTAGATAATTGTTAGAAATGTCAAAATGAATATTTTCACCAAAAATTAGCATTCTACTAGCTATTGTAAGTGAGATATAGGTGAAAACATAATTTCATACACTTATTTGCATAATTAATTACTTAAAAAATATAAAAAAATCAATTTTTTGAAAATTTTACTATACAGCCTTGTAGTTTACACCCGGCTCTATGCGCGTGCAAATTTTCGCGGCGATCGCGCGATCTGCGGCCGAGATCTCGGGGGGGGGGGGTCATAACGCCCCCCCCCGGTAACCAAGTAAACCAGAAATAGCCCGGTATTTTTAGGGTTAAACCCTAGAAATTATACTTAAATCATGAATCCCAAATGCTGTTCTTTATTTGTATGTATCTATCTTTCGTCGGATCAAAGATGAGAAAAACCGGTTGATGTATGCAAGTCACATTTATCTTTAATTATTGCTGAGATGAGAAGCTTGTAAATACGGGGGAGGGGGTAAGGGGGCAGGAGTGTCCATTAGTCGGCACGTTGTTATGACAATATCCAATTTATGATGTATTATGCGAAATTCAATTTCTGAAAAATGTCAGATTGGATATTTATTGGGGCTTGAAAGAGGCAGGTGTTGTTACATCGAGGGTAGATAAACAGCTGACAAGTAATAAGAGAGGGTCTTGGTATCACATGGTGAATTATGTACGTACGGTAGATGCTGCGGTAGGTTGTGCATTGTGATAATTTATTTGTCATAATAAGTATAATTAATTAAATTAATGACAAGCTTGGATTTGCATTACGTTGATGGTAGGTAGATGTCTCGTTAGTTTCATGTATATATCGATAGTACTCGTGCATGTGTAGCCTACGTCTGTTTCCCTTATCCATGGAGGCCATAGGATTTTAGGGTGTAGTGATCCACTTTAACTACGAGACAGAAACCACACTCTTTCTCCTTCCGTCTTCCTCCTCCTCCTCCTCCTTCTCCTCCTTCTTCTTCCTTCCTCCTCCTCCTCTTCCTCCTCGTCATCCAGCTTCCCCTCCTCCTCATCATTACCATCATCACCATCATCACCACGACCATTATTATCATCATTACCATCGTTCTCCTCCACCTCCTTTTCCTCCTTCTTCTTGTGATAATAATGATCGTGATGTTTATGATAATTCTGATTGTATGGCTGGGATTATTCTAAGTAATCACAATGTCTATTATATTTGTTTTGCATCGTCATTATCACAGTGATCAGGATGATTTTACTTTGGGGTCTTTTCTTGAGTACAAAAAAGCTCAATTCTATTTCATGTTTTGCCTTTTCCTTGCTCTTTTGTTTGTTTGTTTTCTAATTGTTTAAAATGCAACGATGTACAAAAGTTACAGACGATGTATCAATTTAGTGTGTGTCCGACAGTGGCGGGGATTCCATGTGACGAGTGAGGAGGGGGGGGCGGAAAACACGGAAGTCGAAACTCGCTCGGGAAAAAGAACGCCCTGATGAGGATACATGTTTTTGTTAAAAAGTGGAAAGTATGACTTTGACCCCCCCTCCCCGCATTGATAAAGTTTAATCATATATTTCAATCATATTTACCTTTTGAGTAGTTTCGCAGATAAAGAAAAACGACGATCCCCCCCCCCGAAAATAATCGAGAGACATCCCGCCCTCCCCCGAGCACCGTACATGGTGTCCGTGAAAATGCAAGGGGTAATGATACAATCCCCTTTATTTTCCTAATAAAGGGGATATTTGTGATACCGTCACCTTTAATGAAAATCAAATTAAACATTGCTCAGCTCAACCCCTTTAAATACATAAACCTCTTGAACATATCTACGCTCTGAACGCATGTATACATAACATTTTAATTTGCAATTTGGTTTATTTGTACAATCTGTGGCATTGTTTGCAAATCCTACAGATGAAAAGGTTGATGTTATGTTCTCTTAAAGTTCACGTTCAACCTTGCAACAACAAAAATACAGTATTCTGATGGAGTGGATATTTCAATTGAGGTTACAGCCCCTATATGCCGGTTTGTAACGGTTATAGTAGTTTTTGCGTCTAAAAATGTGCAAAATTGCCTCTACAATGAAAAATACTTAACAAAAAATTGCCGATCTAAAACAGGTATTGCTCAGAAAAGAACATGCTATTAGGTGAACGGGAAATAGTAATTATTCTTGGAAAATGAAGGGAAAAATATCACCATATTTGATCAATTTAGTATTCTTTTTTTTTTTCTGGACCACACTGTATAGCAGCCAACCTGTATATAATTGGCACTGCAACGATTCCTCTGGAAAGAGAGGATGATTAAAAACCTGTATTTACCAGCCACCTGTCCATAAAGGCCACAGTTTCTGTTTCCTTTGGGTGGCCACTATAAACAAGTTTCACTGTAATTTGCAATCAGAATGGAATTGTGCAAATTGGGTTAGAATGAAATAAGAGAGGGTGAACTAGGTGCTCTAATTAAATTACAACAACTAGTTAAGCTTGTCAGATAGGCCGCTGTCAAAGAATATCTTATCCGGCCAGTAAATCGGATCCCTGGAACCAATCGGCGGAATTTAGCCAGGAGATTGGATCCCCTGGAACCACCCTAACCCTAGATCCATTACGGAGGAACCATTCGGCGCGCAGATCCGTTCCTTCGTATCCAGGAACGAAAATTCTGCTACACTGACCGTCCATTGGTATGTACAAATCCTCGCTCTATCAGACCCTCGGTCTACACGGATTCCCCTCCCCCGTCAAGAAAGGGACACACAAAGCACACACGCCTCCCTATCACACTATGTCCAACGGTGAATCAATTCACTGGTGAATCCCCGTCCCCCCCGCCATATCATTACACCCCTAGCAGATTGCCCCCCCGAAAAACAACAACACACAACTATTCACTGAGAAATTATCGTGGGGTAGTTGCGTGGGTGTAGCATAGCCAAGAAGGGAGGGGTATTGTTAACGGGGTGGGGTGGTTGTTGTCTGGGTGGGAGGGTCATTGTCGTGGGGAAGGGTATCATTTGGGGGGAGAGTAGGCCTAATTGTCGGCAGGGGGTACTTTGTCTGAATAATGTAATAATGTTTTTTTATAGTGTATACTTCACAAATTACTACTTCACATTTTCTGCAGGTATACTGTTGTCATGTAATTGTATTTATTAACTTCCATACAGACAAAATAATTTTCTTCATGGGTATACGAAAATTCAAGTTTTCAGTTAGGCAATAATAGTCTCTACATAGTGAATACATACAACACGCTACATACAATTCACTCACCGGCAGCCTTTAGTACAGATAATTATGTTGGAATTATATGAAATATACAAAGTAAAATTTCCTTAAAAAATTTCTGTTCAAAAAGATATATGGATTTCATCTGGATATTCAATTAAAAATACGTGAAATGTTAGTACTTAAACAGTAAAATTGAACTATACATGAACTAGATAACTTCTATAATAATTAATCAGTTGCAAATACAGTAACAGTAAAGATAAGTAGACAGACATTTTAGCGTAATTATAGTTTCTCGTATTACAATGGACTTGTGAATTTTGAATATCTAGAATCCACATTTACAACGTTATATTCATTGAAAAAGATAAATGCTATGCAACATCTGTTGTCTGTGTATACCATCTATTTGAAAAGAGGCAAACAGAGTGGGGAAAATGTGGTTGAAAATAACTAAATAAAAGAAGTGTGAGCATGGAATCAATGATTGTCATTAAATTGATCAGGCCTGAAAAAAATGAGAGAATCATAATTGTAGTTCATATATTAGGTCAGATCATCAAACTTACAAGACATATTATGATTGAAAGTAGTATTTGTAACTGGACAAATATTACATTTCTCGTCGATGTGCCGGCCGCAGAAGGATGTCACACTCATAGGCTTAGTGAAGCAGCAGCCAAGCCCTTTTGTCAGGAACAGGGCAGTTGGGTTTCGACGAGCAGAAAACAAAACGACATTTTATCGTTGTGGGCAGAGTGGCCAGTGCTAAGCCATGTGCAGTACTCGCTTTCATTCCGAGGCGAATCTCAGATTTAATAGAGAACAGGAAAAACACACAAACAGAGGTTTAAATGTTTGAAGGCGAGTGATAACTGCGCACTACATTGCCTTAGGGAGTTAACTAGACTGTTAGCTTAAGTCTAAGTGCATGGGTAATTGTACGGGTATGGTGCATGGATATGGTACGGTGCCATGGTAAACGAGGTGTGGGTATGGGACTCTGTGCTACCAGAGTATGGGTACTTGATAGCGCCGGGACATGGTATGAGTATATGTAAGGGTACAAGACCATACGGTATAGGTATGGGTATGTATATGGAGCCAGACTGAAGCATCACATCGTAAGTATGGAGTAGCAGGTATCGGGCCCATAGGTGTGGGTGTGAAAGCCAGATTGAAGGCATGGGTAATCGGATATGGGGTATGGGGTACGACGATCATGGTAACAGTTATGGTAATGGGTCCAGATTTGGGTTCCGGGTACAGGTATGGGTATGGGGTAGCTACAAGGTCTGTGCTGTTAAAAGGGTCAAAGATCAGATTAAAATGATTTTTTCGCCCCAAAGGAAAGATGTGCATCGGCTCATTACTCAGGCTTTGAGAAAAAACACATTCAAAATTTATGGTAAGTTTGATTCAATTGTCAAACCTGCTCTTGAAAAGTCATCTGGGCTATGAAAATAAAGTTTGAGATAACGGTGGCGCAATGAAAGTTATGAGAATTCCTTCATTACAGACTTATATAGGGCTAAACAACATCAAGCCTTACAATAACATGTTATTTTAATCAAATACTAGTCACAGAAGTACGGAGCTTTTTAACTATATATCTATTATGTTATGATAAATTGAAATTTTTGCTCAGTAAAACTACAGACTGCATAATGCTGTTCATGACATTGTTGTTTGGAGAGCTGATAACTGTTGATTTTAAGTTCCAACATACGAGTCGTACGATAACTGTCAATATTCTCCAGATATATGCTCTATAAATGTATAACATTATTTTTGAAAATGAAAAGAGTAAGCTACTTCATAGGAAACAAAAAATCAATGAAGATTATGCAACCGGACCCCTACATGACTCCGTATTAGAACTGCATTTACAAATGCTTAAGTTGAAAATATTATAAACTAGCACAACATACCGAACCAGATGTTACAATTACTAGTGAACAAAAACTTACACATCCACGTTTAGATTAGCCATAATTTCGCCAACGCTCTTCAATATCATTGAACAGCCATGTAAGACATCTTATGGTACTCAAATGTATACATCGAGTTTTCACAAGAAGAACATGGGCAGTACATTTTCATAAAACACAAGAAATTTATGCGTAAATATCACTCTCAACCTATCTCAGCCAGTACTATTTGCAGTGGCTCTAAGTCTGTGATGCATAGTTTAAATGAAATTATTGTTCAAATTGCCTTTACTTTCATGCTATCTCAAATGATAGTTATAAAGCATGTTATGAACAGTTGTTTCTCATGCAGCTTGTCCTTATCAGCAATGCATTAAGAATACTTTTGGCAGTTACTTGTTATATACTTTTAGCATGTTAGAACCATTATGCCGCAGGATCTAAAAATCATTGTGTTTTTGTGCAAAATTATCAAAGTTCTTGTAAGCAAGTCAAGCACAAGAAACAATTCACTACAATAGCCAGAAGTGAATTGCAAGTATTCTGCGCCTGCTTTGTGATAATATGGGTAAAACATCCGTCATCCCTAATATAGCAGGACAGACAGCCATCACTGAAAACATAACAACCTTTAGCACCACTTTGTAGTGAAGCATAACAATTCAAAATTTGAAATTTCAGCACAGGACTGTTTATTTTTGAGACCACAACCACTTTATCTTTCGCTTGAATCACGACAACCATGTACTCCATCGCAATAAGCTAAAAGAACTAATTTGCCATAGTTTGACATGATCTATCATTGTTCTGTGGCAGATTGGGATATGCTTGATTGCTCCTGAAATTTTCTAATAAAATATCATACACTTTTGTTTGCGCTTCTTGTATACAATAATGTTCGTAGCATTGACATTCACAAAAAAATTAGTAGATTTATTCGGCTTAGCATGAGTATGATAAAAGCTCCATCCACCAAATATGCCATCCGGCAGCTCTTCTCACAAACATCACTTCACATGTGCACTCTTAAAAAAAATGTGCTAAAATTTGTGATTTCTAATTACATTCTCACCACAAATACTTTTTTAATACATATACACATAAATGATGACCCGAAAGAATTAAATATTTCTAATCACATTTCGGAATGTAACTTCACCTTGAAAGCACAATCTTGCCCGTGAAAAGTAGGATTAAGTTTCAAACAATACCAGCCTCATTATGGATCTGGGCAGCAATTGGGACTTGCCTTGTTTTATTGACTTATACAGTCCTGGACTTTAAGCTATACGGTCCTAGTCCATAATACGCAGACATAGATACTACATGGCAATAACGAACTAGAATATGAACTGAAGGTGATTAATAGATTTTTAGCGCCCAAATTTATTGTCGATAACATGGCCATAATCATGGTCAATGCAGTTTTCGCAACACATTTGAAAATGTGTCTTGCACACTTCACCCAAGACTAATATGTTTGCCAATCTATGAGCATTGGTAAAAACTTGGGAAGTCAATCTTTGATGGCCGCGTAGATTTTTACAGCCCGAGTTCTTGCAATAACATGGCCCGTTATCAATGGCAACGCCGTTTCCTGCGACAGCATGATTCAAAAAATGTGTCTTGCCACATGCTTCCACCCCAGGACCAAGTTATCGTGCCAATCTCCATGAGCACTGGTCAAAAATGAGGGAAGTAGTTTGATCCGCTAGATTTTTTACGCCAGACCGAGTTCTTGGGCAATAGACATTCGTTTATCATGCAACGCAGTTTCTGACGCGCCATTTCAAAAAAAAGTGTCCTTGCACATCTTCACCCCAGGACCAATATGCGTGCCCATCTCATGAAGGCACTGGTCCAAAGAAACTGAGGAAGTAGTTTGATAGCGCGCTAGAATTTTTGAGACCCGAGTTCTTGCACCTAACATGCCGTTACTCCATGGCAGAACGGCAGTTTCTTGACACATTCAAAAATGTGTCTATGCACGGATCTTCACGCCCCGGACAATGTGTGTGCCACATCCTCATGAGCATTGGTCAAAACTGAGGAAGTAGTTTGATAGCGCGGGCTAAGATTTGCAACCGGAGCCAATGGATGTACGCTGATTCCTATATACCCCCTTCAAAACTTCCTTTGGCGGGGTATAATGCATTTCCCATTTTTTAGAAGCAAACAAATGCTTTCACTTGGTCTTTCCCAACTAATGGCGACCATCGTTAGATTTTTTTTTTCTTGAGGTAATGATGATGCATCAATGTTCTCAGAGTACAGAGTTATGGAAATTACGGTTTTAGAGGAGTATATGGATTGAAAGCCCTATTTTCAAATTTAACAGCTAAATAGACCGATAGATCAATATAATAAATTTACTCAAATAGCCTAACGCACAATTCTTTCCCCGTGGGAATGTTATGAAATACAACAAAAGAGAATCAGTTGTTAGTAGATTGATGGGATCGTACATATTTTTTCTGATATCAGGCAGATCAAATTTTCTTTATCTAATGTATGAAAAATATGAACATTTGAAATTTACAATAATACCCCAAGGTTGTTATGACTTTGCGTGTCTGCCTAAGCCAACAACGAACAACTAAAAACACCTTCATATATTTAACTCATACAACTAATACATGTACTAACTGTAAGTTTTAATATTACAAATGCAAACACTAATATATTATTTTTTATAACAATCAACTAACATGTACCTCCAGAACTACAAAAAAGTAACATATTTGAAATTTATTAAAAAAATTCAGATCACTTTTTATAAAATATTTGATTAGGCAGCAATTCATATCAGCTTGTCAATAAAATTTAGGTTCGATCAGGCACTCAATTTGCATATTAACTCATAAAATTCATGTATCGAGCAAGATTAATACTTACCCATGGCCTAAAATGTAGTTTGATGAGGCACAATTCATATCATTAAGTCATAAATTGGTATCGATGAGGCACCAAATAGTCAAATCACTATTTGTAATATTTTAAGTTCAACTTAGCGCACAAATTCATATGACCTTGTCATAAATGTTGTTGATATTTGGATATGTGCAACATCATGTTTTGTTTATTTTATAGGCGCACGTTTAACATAGCAAGTTGTTTAATTCTAAATAGCATGTTGTGTTTATGTCAAAATTATCTGGCACAAGTAATGCACAGCAAATTAAATTCCCAACCGACACTGACACCACATGTTTGACAGAGAGCTACTTTCTGGAGTGAGAAATGTATGCAGTTAAGAACAAATGAGTCAACTTGTGATTATTGAGAATGCGTAAAAGGTACAATTTTTTCCCATTGAGTATTTAATTGAGTAAATTGAAATGGATATGAGTATTGGACTGATCAATTAAATTGGTAATATTAATGGTAAATGAAAAAAATGCATACTCAATCTACATACATGAGCTTTGACATGAATAAGGAACTAATGAAGTGTTTTGTTTGAACTTCAAAATCTTCATCACTCATGCTCATAATTATGGAACTTAAAAACATTTTAGAAGTTGCCATTTTCGCGTGCACCGGTATGTCTGGGATTATCTTTGGTTCAGAGTAGGGTCCAGGTGAAGCACTTACAATCTAAGTATTTCAGGAATTTGATGCATTGTTGTAAGGCGTCCGACCCGACCTAAAACCTGTGTTTATAAATGGTGGTGTGGTGTTGTTGTTGAGTTCACGGTGGTGGTAACTGGCGCATTATTTAGACTGGTAACAGACCTGTTCTGATGTTAAATTTAGTGATAAATGACTATCATAGATCAAAATTTATCAGTTTTCTGTGTTTTTTTTTTTTAAATTTACTTTAATTTAATATTTTTTCATGATATTTTGTGGATTTAAAAAAAAATATATATATCTTGTTATTGCATTCAAACTGTACTGTAGTTTCTTACTGAAGCATCTTCATGGAAAATCGGCAAAAATTGCTTCAGCATAGACTGCGTTTTGTGAAATAAACACTGTCTTTCGAAATTTTGGCGACGATATAGGAGAAAGGAACTTAAAGTACTTCCAACAAATATTCCCTAATCATGAGCAGGAGTGTATTAAACAGAAACTTACAATGTTAGAAAAGGACAAAGCATTTGTCACTTCGCTCTGTACGTAACACCTTTTTTTCCATAGTCAATTATAAAGTCCAAAGTGCTGTTTGTTGTTCACATTTTCCTCCATAAAACTAGGTACTCAAGGTTACAATACTTATGTTAAAAATAACGGCATTAAAAAGCATGTCATCGTACTAAATTACACTATTATGCATAAAAAGTGGGACATGACATGCAAAATATGAAATAATGAATCTATCAAGAGTGACCAATGGGAAATTTTTTACCAAATGAGCATTATATAGATGGCTCTTTGACTAGTTTTAGCAGCTCTAATGACATTAGAATCACTTAATATCATAGCATTCCATAGCTGGTGAATCACTGTATCACTATCATAACCTTATGAAAACTAATGAACTTTTGCGTAACATACATACGCAAAATTAATAATCGATTTCCAATGTTTAGTTACTCATTCAATGGTATACCTTCCATTTAAAACAAATCTATTTGTGTTTACAGGGTTCATAGAGTGGGCCTTCTTGGTAAATCAGATAGATCTTTCACATATCTCAGAAATATATGGCATATAACATCATTTGGCAGTTAACACATCCGTTGTAGACGAGAGATCCGGGAATTTCTGACTCCTAACCGATTCTTCTCTGCTTCTTATTCTTTTTGCCCACTTATACTATTCATGTTCTTAAGAACATGTAGTATGGGCCTTCTCTGTTGTGACCCGTCATGCGACGCTCTCGAATGGCCTCCATCTGTTTGGGGAAGGGGTAAGCGAGATAAAGAGGGGGGAGGAGGAGGAGCGGGGATGGGCGGAGGAGGGAGAAGGGGAGAAGAGGAAGGGGGGAGATGGGGAAGTAAGATGAGAGGAGAGAGATGAATAGAGTGATGAAAAAAGGGGTGGAGGGAGAGGGGAAGCGGGAAAGGGAAGGGGAAAATGGTATAGGTAGAGATGAGAATTGGGAGAATGGAAATATAATACAGGTAGGCCATAATTGGGGGAGGAAGAGGGGCAGGGAGAAGGGGAAAGGGTGATGTGGAGAAAGGGGATAGAGGGGGAATGGGAGGAGTGATGAAGTAAGGGGAGTGGTGGAAATAGGTGATGGAGAAGTTATGAGGAAGTGGCGATAGGGGAGACGAGAGGGTTTAGAAACGAAGCAATTTAATTTAATTTTAGCTGCTACTGGCCAGTGGAACCAGTGTTAGATCGATCATGATATTAACTTAATTAGGCTGTCCCGTCTGCAGTTGTTTTTTAGATTTTTAATCCACCGATAACCAAGAATATAGATCTCTCTGGCTGTGGTTTAAATGGGGAGTGTGTATTATTAATGAATAAAATTATGTAGTCAGTCGAAATTGAATTTATTTAAATAATGGCAGCTCATTTTGTATATCTGTATCGAATGAACACTAATCAATCATATATGATATTGACATAATACTGTTATTATTATATCTAATTTGATCCAATGCAACATAAATGCAATGTAATGAAATCTGCAGTAATATAGTTTCTTCTTTAAACCACTCCGATACTTTCATATGGCTGCCTGTGTGGCCGCTGGTAGCGCCAGTGTTTGTAGTCAATGACCTAGACCATACCGAGACCTTGAACCCAAGACCAGACACTCCAAGACCAAGATCAAGTACAAGAAAACAGGTCCGAGACCAAGAACCAGAAGTCCGAGAGCAAGACCAATGCCTTTCGCGAGACAAGACCAAGACCGAAGACGCACGACCGAGCATTTCAATGACATCTAATTTGTGTAATGTTTTTGAGGTTTAACGGACAACTTTGTTACTCAGCACAACTTGCCTACTTGCTTTACACATTGAAAATCAGTTCTGTATAGATTTTTAAAATCTATATAAAATAAAATAGTTAATGAAGATAGCTTATAAAAATTATATGTTGCATTGTTCATTGTGTCAGCTTACATGTAAAATACCGCTCCTCAAAAAGTTTAACGAGCAGAAATAGGCTGTGACTATGATGCAATATGATAGCTACAAGTTGCACTGAGCCGAACGACCTGAAAAAATTTTAACCTTAAAATACAAATGTAATATACTTTTTCCCCCATGAGCACATTTGTCTGAGCTATCTGACAGATACAGGGATCAGATGAAGAAAATATTGTGTTGATAATTCTGATTATTTTCATAAGTGGTTTTTTACTTCAGTTCATTCTTGATTTTGTTGTTATTTTTTAAACGGGAATTTTTTTCTATTCTTCTCGTTCTTCTCTCACATT
>JZLH01S0185426.1:13669-41677 GCA_001188425.1 Eucidaris tribuloides | reverse complement strand
ATATCCTAAAAAAATTGGATAATTCACAAGGAACGATGATAAAAGGGAATTTTCCTCAAGCTTCCTATGCGATCAGAAAGCTTCTGGCTCCGTCAACAGCTATCACTGCCTTCCTCTTTCCAAAAACTGATCTTCAGCTTCAAATTTTCTGAAAAACAACCTGCAAAGCGGATTCGGAAGAACTGTATGTATCGTGGATAGTGTACACCCAGTGCACAGTCATTGCGGAGGCTGAAGAACTCATGTAATGTGCCTGCAAACACTCTTCTTTGGCCTGGCAGTCTCGCTGCGTTGACAGGGTTCTCAGCAGCGCGAATTAGATGTACACACCTCTAACATAGTTGCTGAAGCGTATCGAACCACAGATACGAGAACAAGGTCGGCAGCAAGAACACACCAGGAATGGATCGAGATGTCACCGTTCCCTTGGATTCTAGCTTACATGCCTTCATGGAAAGTAGCGATCATTGTTGTGAGCTTGTTTGGACAGCTTTATCTTCTCCAGAATCCTTCAAAGACCATCCCGTTCTACGATATCGATGAGGCCTCTGATGGACGTCTACAAACACTAGGGTCAAGCTTTTGATCTCTCATCGGCTATTTTTCCTGTGGATGATTGCAGCAAAATCCATGCACACACTCTGCTGGAGAAGTTGGCCTTGCCCGCTGTAGTCCTTTGGTCTCGTGCAACTTGTGCGATGAGCTTCTACTGCGATGTATTTTTTTCTCATCAAACCAGTCCTCGACCGTTTCCTCCTCACGAAAGCAGGGGTATCAGCTGCCCTCCAACTAGACGATCTCGGCCGTTGAATCACCAAGCAACTCAAATCTAAAAAAATTGTACTTGATTACATGTTAGCGCATCCAAACGACCTGACCTGACATAGACCTAAACTTAAGATGTAGTAACGGCAGATTGAAATGAGAACAGTACAGGGCGACAATTTAATAGGCCCATTGGTGGCGGAGATGGCTATACGTATCAACTGCCCCAATTAGACGTGTTACGAATGCTCCATGGCCTTTGACATTTCTGTTCCGATATCTAACCAGTTCATTTTTGCAGACACAATACATCTGAACGCGCAAGCTTACTTACACCCTAATAATACCGGGGGACCATAAATGCCCCCCCCCCCCCCTCGACCATTCGCGATACGCCGACTGCCGAAAATTTTTTGACACGCGCGCATTCACATGGCTTTTACTTTCAGTATCGCGCATCCTTTAAGACCATTTTCTCGAAAAAATCGACGTACCGTTACGACGCTCGCGCGACTTTTCGTACATGCATGCACTCGCAACATTGCTCGAAAAACGGATGATTTTGTGTACAAAATCAATGCAAATTGTGTTTTCAGCCAAAAATCATAAATGTTATGATTATTTTTATACTTTACTGGCTGAAATGGATTAAGTTTATGCTGTTGTTTATGATGGCAACAAGTGTCCCGAAAAGTTCATCAGAAAAAATAATAAAAACAAAAGTCGAAAAAACAAAGAAATACATAAGAAATTCACAAAACCAATAAAATACATAGGAAATTATTCTGATTTAGGCAATATTTTTTGTAGATTTAATTGTTAGAAATGTCAAAATGAAATATTTTCACGCAAAAATTAGCATTCTACTAGCTATTGTTAAGTGAGATATTAGGTGAAAACATAAATTTATACACTTATTGCCATAATTAAATTATTAAAAAATATACAAAAATAATTTTTTTTGAAAATTTACCTATACAGTCTTGTGTTTACACATCCGGCTCTATGCCGCGTGCAAATTTTTGCAAGGACGATGCCGATCTGCGCCGACGATCTCGGGGGGGGGCATAATCGCGCCCCCCCGGTAATAAGTTAACCAGAAACTAGACCCCGCGATATTTTTTAGGGTTAAATCTTATCACCTTCGCTTGCGCGAAACATAAAAATCACGATATATGCTTTATTTTCTTTTGGTATTTTGTTCTGCTCTGTTTATCCACGTGGAAAGACAGAGCAGACTTAACACGCCACATATTACGACATTAAAATGTCAGCTTTATTGCGATGGTACTATTTCTTAATTTTACTTTTATTTGACTTAAAATTTTGGTGGAAGATGGAACTTGCCTACATACTTGATTGCCCAGATCATACCATGATGCGTGCAAGCCCCGAATATTCATATTTTTGGAGTCCACTTCAGCCAAAAAACCCCCAGGTAAGAAAAGCCTTAATAAAAGTAAGAGAGAATAAAACGACACTTATTTTCTCCATAAAATCAGCGACCACAAGCTACAAGATTTATTTTACTCCTCCTATCCAAAGCTACCTTTTCATCTTAAGTCATCGGTTTATAGTGTCTTTCTGATTACCGGCATTAAAGAATAGTCATCCAGTGCAATCCTGTTACTGTAATTTCCAATGAGGTGGCTAGAAAGTAGCCATATCAAGCAATCACAATGAATATTGAACGCCTTGGAACAGTATTATTATTATCTATTATTATTATTATTATTATTATTATTATTTTATTAATTATTATTATTATGTATTATCATTATTTATTATCATTATTTATTAGTATTATTAGTATTATTAATTATTATTATTTATTATTATCTATTTTATTATTATTTATTATTATTTTATTATTATTATTATTATATATTATATATATTATTATTATTATTATTATTATTATTATTAATAATTCTTATTAAACCCTAGGAACTACTTTTGACATCTCGTACCCATTTATCGACTTGAATAGTGAACTATAATATTCCTCCGTCTGGTTGACCAGAATGGGTACAACCCGTCCACCGCCTGATTCTATAAAGTCAACAACGGCTGCATCGAGATACGTCGAACCGAATTCCTCGAGTGTTGGTAATAGTCTTGTTTCTTGTGTCAACAATCCTGTGAGCAGATTTCGTATACAAGAGAAAACAGATTGAAAAGAACAAAAACTATCTAAACACTTTTGAGGTATTTATCACAACTTCTGTTCTGCCGACAACCAAAATCGGCCCATATATTTCTAAACTTTCGTCAAATAGTAAAAATTGTATAAGGAAACACAAAAAGGTGACCCCTGAGAATCTGAAAGCACAAGTGGTACCAAGGCCACTTAATATCACAGAGTAATTAGATTAAAGGAATTAAGACAGAAAGAAAGAAAGAAAGAAAACAAAAACAAAAGAACAGAAAATGGAAAGACAAAAATAGTAAAAGATAAATAGACAGAAAGAAATATACTCGCATAGATATATAGATATAGAAATAAAGGAAAGAATGAAGAATTTCCTTTAGTATTTTTTAAAGTAAATCTCTCGTTCTTCAATTAATACTAATTATCATAATTGGGTGTCTGTATTGACAAAGCAGTTTGTGTTATGTGAAAATTTTGTAGTCAAAAGTTGACTCATTCTAAAAGTTACTTCCGTCAGGATTTGTGACACTTGTATCTTTCAGAAACTTCCTCAATATGTTCCATTCTCTGATACTGAAAACACATTACGAACTCAACCAATACTAAAAGACTATGAGTATGTAAACGTCAAACAAATATTTGAAATTATTCGTACACTGCCAGGTGTAAATTGTGCTCACCTTAATGTACGCTCGTTTTTAAAGCATATTGATGAAATTCACCATATCCTTATTAATGAAAACATTCACATCTTGTCATTATGCGAAACAAGACTGGATATGATACATTCTCTGATTTTGAGATCGATATCCAGGGCTACCGATGTATTAGATCAGATAGGAATAGAAGTGGAGGTGGTATTATTACCTATATCGATGAGAATATTCCATTTAATGTGCGGAATGATTTATCTATTGGAGGTTTAGAAATTATGTGTACAGAAGTGTGCATGCCTAAACAAAAACCTTTCATTGTTTTGTACTGGTATCGTCCCCCAAACTCGCATAGTGCAGTTTTCGATCAATTTGAAACTTTGCTGCAATCATTAGTATTCACATCAAAGGATGTCATAATTTATGGAGATTTAAATTGTGATTTGATTAAGAGACCATTATCATGTCAAACAAAACGACTTCTGCGTTTAACTGAAGAGTTTGATTTGAAACAATACGTCAATAAACCTACACGAATTACGCCGTTATCAGCTACTTTAATTGATGTGTTTTATTCGTCAAATCACAATAAAATAACTTTCTGTGATGTCATAACTTTATTTATCAGTGACCACTATATGATAATTTGTTCTCTCGGAAAAGTTAAGTCGTTAAAAGGTCACCACAAGTTATCATACTGCCGCAATACAAAACGGCTGAATTTAGATGAGTTTAAATCTGATTTAAATGACATAGATTGGAATGATGTATTAGCAGATTCGGATGCGATTGGTGCTTATGAAAAATAGTCAGGTAAATTCATTTCTGTGTTGGATAAACATGCTCCTCTCAGAAAGAAAAAAATACGTCATAAAGAGTCACCGTGGATAAATGTTGATATTTTGAAGAAAATCCGTGAAAGAGATAAATGAAACAACGAGCACATCGCTCAAAATCACACGAAGATTGGAAATTATATAAGAAATTGAGAAATTCTGTAACTGATATGGTAAGGAAAGCTAAACGTGTATATATATCTGAAAGTATTTCCTGTAATAATGGAAGTTCAAATGCAATGTGGAAATCATTGAGGGGCATAATGTCAAAGAAAAAGAACGAAACCTATATACAGAAATTGATAATCGAAAATAATGAAGTGAAAGGTTCTAAAAATATAGCATCTTGTCTTAATGATCACTTCGTTGGTTTGGCTTCAAAAAGGAAAAAGTCTAGAAAATTCGGCAATAATTTACAGCAATACTTGACTCGTTTTAAATCAACATTCAGCTTTCAAGAAATCTCCTCAGATGAAGTAAAAAGAATAGTAAATGGTATTGGATCAGATACCGGCCAGCATTATAAATGACTCAATTGACCACATTGTTGTACCTATTACTCATATACTTAACCTTTCATTAACTACCGGTAAAATTCCAGTAATATGGAAAAAGCACGGTTAACTCCAATACATAAAGGTGGTGAAGTATCAAACCCTTCGAATTACCTATATCTGTGCTACCAGTATTATCAAAAGTGTTGGAGAAAATTGTTTTTGGTCAAGTGCATAAATACTTATGTCAAAACGATATACCTTGCCCCCACCAACATGGTTTCCGTCCTGAACACTCCACTTTAACAGCACTCTGGTATATAAAGGGCAGGGCCCTGGGAACGATTTTTTCACCGGAGGTGCAGAGTTATATATTTTCGCGGCCCCCAAAAATTTTTCGCGGCCAAAAAAAAAATTTCACGGCCAAATTCGCGGCCAAATCAACAAGCTGAAAAGTCGCTCAGTGGGGGGGGGGGGGGGAGGCGTGTCGGCGGAAAATTTTCGCGGCCAAAAAAAATTTTCACGGCCAAATTCGCGGCCAAATCAACAGCTGAAAAGTCGCTCAGTGGGGGGCGGGGGGTGGGTGTCGGCGGAAAATTTTCGCGGCCAAAAAAATTTTCACGGCCAAATACGCGGCCAAATCACAGCTGGAAAGTCGTTCTGGCGGCCAAAATTTGAAGAAAATTAGACATAGACGTCTTTTGCAGGGGTGCTGCGCACCCCTGAAAAATTTCTGGTGTCTCAGCACCCCCAGCACGCCCGCTTCCCAGGGCCATGATTAAGGGATGTTGTAGGCGTTGTCACATTGGATCTCGAAAAAGCTTTCGATCCGATATCCTTTGATGTTATTCTTGAAAAACTAGAATACCTTGGTTTTGACACAAAAACGCTAAATTGGTTCAACGACTATTTCACAAATAGAGAGCAATTGACGTCTGTGAATGGAAATTTGTCAGATACCAGGTCAGTTGAAAGTGGAGTACCCCAGGGCAGTATACTCGGCCCTCTGTTATTCATCATGACGTTGAATGATTTGCATAAATCGGTTCGCAAATGCTTCCTTTCCCTATACGCGGACGACACATGTTTACAAAAAAACTATAAACGAACATCTTGAGTCACTTGCCAAATGGTTTTCAAACAACCAGTTGTTATTAAATATAAATAAATGCCAATTCATGCTGATCGGATCTAAAGCGAAAATACGCGAATTTAATAATGTAAATCTTGCCATTCAAAACTCCCGCCTTCAAAGAGTTACTGAACACAAATAATTTATCTTGGAGTCGTACTTGGCGAAAACCTTACGTGGACACCTCAGATTGAACAAGTTAGAAAGAAAACTTTGAAAGTATTCCATACAGTGAAGCGTGCCAGACAATTCATTGACAGAGATACGTCCATGTTATTGTATAAGACTTTAATCCAACCCCATTCCGATTATTGTAGCAGTATCTGAGTGGTCATTCGAGCCAACTACGTCGACTGCAAATCATTCAAAATAGATGTCTCAGAATGGTCCTGGGTGTAAATAGTCGTTTCAATAGGGAAAGTATGTATTATACCCTTTACATTGATCCTCTTAGAGAAAGAGGGGAAAAGCAGTCACTAATCTTCGTTTATAAATTGTTGCATGACTTGGTCCAGCCATCTTTGTCTTCGAAAGTTGAATTTAGAACATTGGATAATTACACATTGCGAAATTCAAATACCAAAGTAGTACTACCAAAACCACGCACAAACCTCATCCGAAATAGCCCGTCTTACATGGCACGTACATGTAGTCCTTATAATAATCTCCCAATCAATCTCAGAACCCCTACCAGTGTCAAGATTTTCACAAAAGAAATTTTTAAGTTACAAATTCTTTTCAGTTAGGTCTGCCGAGATGTCTACTTTGTTGTATCGTGTTGTTTGTTTACATTTTCACTTAATTTACGTAATATGTTAATTTTCATTTTCCCTGTTTATCGTTTAACTCAATTGGTTACCGTTGAAATCAATTCCCATTTCATTTTCTTGTATTATTACCTTCTCTTTTGTCTACACTAATTTAAATGTGCCATGTTTGATTTGTTATCTTTGTTGCTTTACCCGTCTGTCTTTTATTTATTTTTATTTTTATTTTTGTCAGTCGTTTTCTTTTATACCTGTAGATACGTACGTTGTTTTTGCTGTAATTTTGTTGATTTTGTTGTTAAATTTGTTATGCTGGTTTTGTAAATTTATGTTATACTACACGGCCTTGCTGAAAAACAGCTATTTAGCTCAAAGCAGGTCTTTTACCATGTTTACCGTGGTTAAATAAAATAAACAAATAAGCAAACAAACATAGATAGATAGATAGATAGATAGATAGATAGATAGATAGATAGATAGATAGATAGATAGATAGATAGATACTAGATATTATAGAGATGGACATAGACATATAGACGTAGATAAAGATATAACTCAAATAACCCAGAACATTTCTTACCAATGATTGGACGGTAATGCTTCTCTTGTTGACAAGCTGCAAACGGCACGCAAATGGCGAACAATCCAGTGACTAATGCTGCACCAGAGTTTTTCGAGAGGAAGCCCATCTTCAGCCGATTTTAACACTAAAGGAGTTGAATCAGGCATATAATAATACTAATAGTTTCGATTTATATAGCGCCCAATATGGAATACATGATCTTTAAATGCTTTACTCTACTATTACCCCAGTCATCGGATGCTTGTAAGTCTATCAGACACCTGTCCACTCCAAATGGAGATCAGTCAAGACTTGGCAGCCACAATAGGCGCACGCATTCCATTCCTACCAGGTGTCCATATATACACCTGGGTGGAGAGCAGCAAAGCAGATTAAAATTGTCTTGCTGAAGGACATATGCCGGGCGGGTGTTGGACTCGAACTCATCACCGGTCCCAGGCATATAGTCAGAATATCAATGCAAATTTTGACTGTTCTGCTCAGCGCAGATAGCCAGCAGCAACTTATTTCATCAACCGAAGTTCAACAGACAAGATACCATTGAAGTCATTGAGAACAGTGATTATCGAGTCACGTGATTAAATGGTTTGCTCTCCAGTTATGCCAGTTGTGCAGATTGAGCTTTTAGGATCTAAATGCCTACAGAGTTGAGTTTAAATTCACCTTATTACCTCCTTTCAAATTGTTTATGTTTATAACGTGCATTTGACGGATAAAATAATAAAGGTGAGCCAAGAAAATGTTTAGTTTGGGTACTGGTCAAAAGGTAAAGGGGATGGTTCAAATTTTTGGTGCTATAAAGCCTATTCCGTCGCCTGGAAAACCCACAACTTCGCCCGGTGCCTCACGGTGCATGGTAGCCTTGTATTTACTAGGTGTTAAAAATAATATTTGTTAATTTTGGTATTTAATAACACAAAAACTATACACCAGATAATACTGGCATGAGTACAAGATATAGCTGAAGAGTGGACATTTTTGGTGGAGGTGGTTTGAATACGATATCAATAATCATTTTTATGTAATTCATGCTTATTTAAAAAAGTTAGGGTTCAGATTTTGCTCAATATCCAACCTCCTGTACAAAACTGAAACTGTACAGAAATCAAATGGTGTGTGTGAGAGTGTGAGAGTGTGTGCCTTGTCCACACACAATAGCAATAAACAATGGCAGTACATATCGCCATTTGAAACTGTGGAATGCAATATTCTCATCTGGGTCTGGGGTAGATGAATGCTTTATTAATGTTCCTTAGAAATCAGCCTGGCCTCTGGTAGTCTCAATTAAATGTGTACATGTAGGGTAAGATGCAAGCATGTGTTACCATGCTTTGTTATTCAGTACCAGATTTGCCATTTAAGCTAACAAACATTAGTTAACAAACATTAGTTTTCAGTGTTATCATCAATCATGGATTTCCTTGTTCTTCTCAATCTTGTTTATAATTGAATTACATCATTATCAGCAGCATCGACATAATTATTTTGAATGTATGGAATCATTTCTCAACACTGCAAATCCATTAAAAACATTTAAAAAACATCTTCAGGGCACGAAGTTTGATTTCCTTTTTTACAAAGGTTGTGAATAAAGACTAGTAGTGGCCAGGCTACTTTCTAATGAATATTTAATAAGGCATTCATCTTCTTCAGACCCAGATGAGAATATTACATTCCAGAGTCTCCAATGGCGATATGCACTGCCATTGTTTATTGCTATTGTGTGTGGACAAGGCACACACTCTCACACACACCATTTGATTTCTGTACAGTTTCAGTTTTGTACAGGGGGTTTGATATTGAGCAAAATCTGAACCTAACTTTTTAAAGGTGTCAGGACATACTCATGAATATGAGTTTTAATTGATAGTTGATTGTTGTTGGAATACCATTCCATCGAATGTTACCTGGGAAATCATCTAATATTAAAATAATACTGCACTTAAGAATGAAAAATCATTATTTCTACGCCAAGTTCGCCCCGCCCACAAAAAAAATGCTGAAAGCGTGCTTGCGTATCACGTGACCTCCTACGTCATCAGTTGAACGCCGCTCTCTGCGAGCGAGCTTGACTTGCGTAATAGTACACGCAATACGAACATTTTTAATCATTATTATGGCATATATGGCTGTCTCTAAATTATCTGGGAGTGATTCAGGACCAGAGATTTCCATGACTGACTCGGATCTGATGACAAATAAGCCCAGCAACTAAAACGAAATTTTGCCGCCAGGTTTCAGCAAGCGCAAGAGGAGCGACACCGCTGCAGGGCCACACAAGCCGACATGAAAAGTCACGAACATGAGAGACTATTTGGAAACAACTATTGGTAAGTAATGCATATTCAAGCTAAAGTGTAGATAGTTTTACGTAATTTGAAGTATGTGATGATAACAAACTGAACATGCATTTTAATGAAAATGTACTGTGTTGGTGATTGCACGCCGCGAGTGCATGCAGTAGTTGGCTTGGCGGCGCGGCGCAGCCGATCGACAGGGGTCAAGTCCCGTAGCTCCCCGACCGATGCAGGGTCAACTTCCTGCCCCTCGGTGTTGGACAAGATCGACATCGCCAAAATGTATATACACAAACCAGAATGGCCCGGTAAATCTGACGGCTCGAGTAGTTTTCGAATAATTATGATATTTATCTGAGTCGATCGTTCAAATTTTAAAATTACAGAATTGTTCAAAGAAAAATTCCACGAGCCGTCAGATTTACCGGACCATTCTGGTGAGTGTGTACACATTAATTGGGCAATGTCGATCTTGTCCAACACCGAGGGGCAGGAAGTTGACCCTGCATCGGCCGGGGAGCTACGGGACTTGAACCATGGCGATCGGCTGCGCCGCGCCGCCAAGCCAACTACTGCACTCGCGGCGTGCAATTAATGCAAGGATACAATCACCAACACAGTAAAAAGCATAGACATTTTCATTAAAATGCATGTTCAGTATGTTATCATAACATACTTCAAATTACGTAAAACTATCTATACTTTAGCTTAAGTATGCATTGCTTACCAATAGTTGTTTCCAAATAGTCTCTCATATTCGTGATTTTTCATGTCGGCTTCTGTGGCCGTGCAGCGGTGTCGCTCGTCTTGCGCTTCTGGCTGAAACCTGGCGGCAAAATTTCGTTTTAGTTGCTGGGCTTATTTTTCATCAAAATTAAGATCCGAGTCAGTCATGGAAATCTCTGATCCTGAATCACTCCCAGATGATTTAGAGACAGCCATATAATGACCTCGAAGTTTGTTTTACTGCCGACAGATCTTTTAAATGTTCGTATTGCGTGTACTATTACGCAATTCAAGCTTGCTCGCAGAGAGCGGCGTTCCCCTGATGACGTCACATGATAAACAGCTTGTTTTGCATATCGGGGCCAAAAAATGTGGGCGTTCCCGAACAGTTTTTATTTTAGTGAATAACTCGAAACCTGAAACTTGCATCGAGAATTAAAAGGCAGATTGGAATTCTAGATGAAAAAATACTCTACAAGATGTTGATTACCCAGTTTTGATAGTTTTTATGTCATAGGACCTTTAAATAAGCATGAAATACACAAAAATAATGATTGATATCGTATTCAAACCACCTCCACCAAAAATGTCCACTCTTCAGCTATAACTTGTACTTATACCAGTATTATCTGGTGCATAGTTTTTGTGTTATTATTACCAAAATTAACAAATATTATTTTTAACACCTAGTAGTTACTGAAGCGGTATATCCTACGACCTCCAAACGCGTGTACACTTCTGTTGATGCCTATTGCTATTACTACGTACACAATAGCATCACATTTTCACACAATACTCGATCCCTCTGACAGACTCCGTCAAAAAGAAATTTTATGAAAAAAAAACATATGGCACTGAATGGAAAGCAC
The DNA here is from genome assembly GCA_001188425.1 of Eucidaris tribuloides. NCBI lineage: Eukaryota > Metazoa > Echinodermata > Echinoidea > Cidaroida > Cidaridae > Eucidaris > Eucidaris tribuloides. Next base: position 30,403 of record JZLH01S0185426.1, on the reverse strand, counting down.
ATAACTTTGTCTATTGTTCAGCTGAAGTGCGACAAGATGGTGATGTCACACGTAGAATATGAATAAAGATGATTTGGAACGTTTTTTTTTTCATAGAGGTGGGGTTTAGCAGGGTGTAGAAAAATGTTGAAACATATTTTAAAATATATGATGCATATTTTCACGAAATACTTAGTGATGTGGTGATGTACAGACCAATAGGCATCAACAGAAGTCAACATGCTGACACGGGTTTGGAATTCATTCACTCCTATTTAATATTTAAGATACACGTGTATTATATACATATCGGTAAGTTTGGTCAACTATACTAAATCATGAATTCAATTCAATTCAATTTAGTTCAGTTCAGTTGGAAATTGTAACACCAATGATCATTTCTTTGTATCGCGGTTTTTATTTCATTTATTCTGTTTTTAGCATTTTAAATTAATACTTTCCGTATGGCAGGTTGCTCTATTAATCGCTTTATCTCATCTCAACGCACCACTTATCCTCACGGCACGGCAGAAAAAGTAAAAAATAATGTTGGACATCATAACAACAACAAAAATGGAAAAAATAACACAAACTACACACATGCAATAGGCTTCGTAGATTGGCACATTCGGCTGTGTCGGATCGGAACTGCCACCAGGGCCCTGGAAACGATTTTTTTTCACGGGACGGGTGCTGATAATGGGTATTATGAGACAGAACCTGAACAACGTTTGTAACAATATAGTTTATCAAGTTCGTACTTCTCAAATGTTTAGAAAGATACACTTCAGCGATGTTTCAGTCTTGGGCGTACTGAATTTGGTCCGAGGAGTGGGGGGGGGGGCGTGATCGCAATATTGAGCTAAAATTTCCAAATATTGGGGACACTCCAAATCGAGGGCTATTTCTTGAAAGTGGACACCTCGAACATGCAAAATATACCACTATTTCAAAACAATGCATATGCCCTTTATTGTGATTACATTTTAGACTTATTACGAATTGTGTTTCTCGATCCTTTGCTCTGAATTTAGTAAAAGTAAAAGGTAAAGTTGTTTATAGTTTTACATCGGCGCTAAAGTTAAATGCTTTACTATTATAATAATAGTAAAGCATTTAACTTTAGCGCCGATGCAAAACTATAAACAACTTTACCTTTTACTTTTAACTGAATTCCCCTAATAATATAAATCCACGTTAATAGGGCTAAGACTTCATTCGAAGAGATGCAGTAGTTTTGCTGGTTATGTTATATTAAAACACATGGACGAAATCAAGAAAATTAATCCACAATATCCTTAAAATTGTAACAATTAATTCAGTGATTTTTCAGCAGCATTGAACTGTCATTAAAGATGGCAGGGAGTAGGCCTATAAAAACGATTTTTATAGCTTTTTTTTTCGTAGGCACACAGCCCCATATACTGATGTGACTACAACACCGGGTTTTTACCCTTCTCTTTTCGATAGAGTGGTTGCATGATTCTTTAACGTGGTGAGATGTTTGTACTGACCTCCAGCTTTACGTCCTTTCAAGGAATTGAAAGAGGATAAAGTGTCTTCAGTACCACAATGACTTGGACTCGCACCAGGGATCTCTAAACATGCTAAATCGGGAAGACAAGGTATTATCCACTATGCCAAGACGTGAATAATGTGTTGACATTTAGTTGTACTTTATTGTTTGGAACCAAATAAAAGTTTCTATTAACTTAATGTGATCACCACTTCACAATCACTAAAAAACAGGAACACAATGAATAAAACTTATCTGACCTTTATGACATAGTACCAGCTTAATCATAGCTTTGACTTCATTACAGCAATCAGTCTTCGCCAGTAAATAATCATCTGTCTGTGCGGTAGGGTATTATCAGGCTGAGCCTGAACAACGTTTGTATCAATTTAGCTTATCAAGTTCTAAATCCCCAAATATTCAGAAAGATACATTATGCTTCATCGATGTTATAGTCACGGTCGTAAATCCGGTGCGAGGGGTGAGGGATGATTGCAATATTGAGCTAAAATTTCCAAATTCTGAGGGCTATTTCTTGAAAGGGGACACCCCAAACACTACCTCTAAACATTGGCATATGACCTATATTGTGATTATACAGTGTGTATCAAAAAAAGTAAACACTTAGTAAAAAATTTATGTAAAAAAATTCTCATGATTTTGAGATTATTTTTTAATATAAATACGTTTTGTCCAATCAGTCAAAAAAATCAGTGTATAGCATGATATAGGCCTATATTAAGGTAAACAACTTAATATCGTCAATCAGGGTATTCCTATATAGCACACAGTTACTGTACCATACTTAAGGTTACAAACAACGTTATCAATTGCATGTCCAAACCTTGCAATACATGTAATTGTCGATTGAGCTTAGACGTTGTTGCTTACTCTGTTATAACTGGATGACATTCGAGTTGGTTAAACCTCTGGTTACTCCCATGTAGAATCAGGTTCGATTCTCGTCGCTTTATTCGAAATTAATAATAATTCTGTGTAGATCCTGTACTTCCTTCTTGGTGTAAATAGTCGATTCAAACATGGATGCCGATGACGAACTTTTCAACACTCAACTTCGTGTGCAGAGTGACAAAAGGGAATATCATTGTTTGAGATAATGGGTTCGGTGAACCTGGTCGACCGAATTCCATGTTTCAATTCTTCTTTCAAACATTCGATGCGCAAATGAATCAGAATAACAACAATGAAGTCGACAATATCAAACTAATTTCAGTGGCGAATCCAGGGGAGTCAAAGAAGGTGGCATCCTGGTCTCCCCGTCATGGCGCAATGGATAAAGACTTCGGTTTCTACACGGGGCTGGCTGCCAACAGGCAACATTGACCATGTTGATTAAGTTTGCTTTTCTAGTCCCTGTCATCCGAAATAATGACAAAGCAATAATAATAATAACAATATACTGATAATAATAATAGTAACAATAAGGAAAACAACACTAATTTTGTTGTCTATTAGATGGGAACACTTTTTGTCTTTGGAGGTGGTTGGGGCAGAGTGCATGATTCCCAGACACGAACTGGAATAACCCTAGTGAAAAATAAGGATTGTTTTCCCCTGCCAGAGAGGATAAGTTCCGGAATCACCTCTGCTAGTGTAAGATGTTGTAATTAAATGACTTGAGTAATCAACTATTTTCTGCCAAGATTTGTTTTGAATGTTTCGATAAGTATACAGTCCGATAAACCGAAGGCCCGACAGATGGTGACCACAGTTTGCACTTCTATTAGTTTTATAAATCTGCCTAAGTTAATTGTGCAAATTAAATTAAACTGATGGAAGAGAACGAGAGCTACGTGATCCAGTTAAACACATTAATCACTGTTGTGTCGTGAGGGGGGTCGGTTGGGGGGTGGATGGGTGATGGGTGGTGTTGTGGGTGTAGTGCGGGTGATAGTGGTGAGACAAGAGAGATATAGATGAAAATGAAGGAGTTATTGTCTGGTCACTAAGTAATTGTGATCGCCGAACGGAAATAACCGCCGTACGTAGTGAAAATTGATGAATGTTAAAGCATTGTATGCGGACTCATTTGTGTGTGTGTGTGTGTGTGTGTGTGTGTGTGTGTGTGTGTGTGTGTGTGTGTGTGTGTGTGTGTGTGTGTGTGTTTACAGTGCATGTTCGTAGGAATGTGTAGGTCTATATGTTTAATGACAGGTATATCCCGTAGGCTAACCACACATCCGTGATTATCATCAATGAAGCGGATTAAGAAAATCAACATCCGACCAGGGAGGAAGCAAGCATGCAAGGAGCATCCTTGAGGCATCCTTCTATCATGCTCCTACACTTCACTACGATGTCTTAAAGTTGGCTTTCTACTTATCTGGATGACTTCCCAGATGACTACGGTTGCGCAGAAAGATAACAATCGAAATGTTATCAGTGCCGACGTACACTGTGGCAAAGTCTTCTGAATCGAAATGTCTCGAGAGTGTAATAAGTTTTACTCCCTTTCGATAGCGTGTATTTTAGTGTGTGTGTGTGTGTGTGTGTGTGTGTTGTGTGTGTGTGTGTTTGGTGTGAGTGTGTGTGTGTGTGTGTGTGTGTGTGTGTGTGTGTGTGTGTGTGTGTGTGTGTGTGTGTGTGTGTGTGTGTGTGTGTGTGTGTGTGTGTGTGTGTGTGTGTGTGTGTGTGTGTGTAAGTCAGTCAGTCAGTAAGTCAGCGAGGATCTCATGCATGCGACCCCTGCAGCGATCCCACCTTGAGTCGATTTATAGATAGAGTTGAGGCAGGGATGTCATACATTTTTGGAAATAACATGAAGTTTTATTTCTTTCTATTAAGAAATATAAGGGACTCATCATAAGCACATCGGGAAAAGAATGAGATGGACACATGGTGTGCGTAGCCTCCAAAAAAGTGTACCAAATGGTTTTGACATAAAATTTTCAAAGTCATGGTACTCAGAGATGCATGAATAAATAAGTTTGCTTAATGTATCATTTCAAAGACCATAAGCCAAAGTCCAGTTTGAACATTTTTTTTCAATCATACGCCCCATTGCGTCCCTACAATAAGCCTCTGTTTTAGGGTTTCGTTTTTTCTGGGACGCACTGTATATTGTCAAATCTGGATTGTTTTCATTATTTGACTGTTGCAGTGCACATACTTGTTTTCTGCAAATAAATGAATGAAGACAGAGAAACACTTAAAGTTTATTTTTTCCCCATTTTTTATTGACCCTAGTTACTACATCAATATATGTTTCAACATTGTCAATATTTCTTTTCAATACAAGTAAAATCAAGACCTGCATCTTTCTCTTTACTAAGTAATATTTACAAAGTTAGCCTGTTTCCACTGTTCATCACACCTTAATGTTTTACACCAATTCAGTATCAGATCTAAGGAAGCGATGAAACCTTAAAGAAAATAATTATTAGTATTTACATTTTTTCTTCTCAATGTAGATTTGTGCTTATATTCTCTATTCAATGTATATATAAATTTCAATCAAATACTATATATTTTAATATGATGACAACCTAGTGTTAGGTACTCCAATGTACTAACGAAAGAATTTTGACAATAGATATAGTAGATAAAACTCATCAGCGTTTTGACCACATGTATAATTCTAGCTTGTATAAAGTACGTTTCACCTTAAAAATTGGGCAAATACCCATCTGGCCTACTGAATACTTACAATAACTTTTTCTCATATATCCACAGTGAGAATATTTTAGTAAGCAAATGTCAATATACACTACCAATATATGACGTTAAATTTCACCACCACTTGTAAAATAATTTGGTTATGATAATGGAATTTTCAGATGAACTAATTTAAAAGAAAATCAGATCAAGATATCAGGTACAATTCCAGATAAATATAATTCTGTCCCATAGTTATTATCAATTTCAATTCAAATCTAAGAAAACCAAACCTAGCTGATTTCCTTTTCTTTTTTTTTCTTCTGTCGTTCTCTTATACTACAAGAGGTTGTATTTTCCTTTCAAGTTAACACTAAGGTGTGAAGAAATATGCTTGGGTGTAGACTGATGAAACATCTGCCAAGTAGACAGGATTGTAGTTGTAAATCAAGTGCTTGGATTCGTCTTCTTCGGTTGGGAAATGATGCATGCTCTTCCGCGCTGAAAAGAAAAACAAGACATACAAAAAACAAAATACTTATCATCGCTTTGAAGGTAAGCTGTAAAAAAAAGAACATTAAACATCTCACACTGAGCATTTCGACTGCTCGCAGTCGATGGGTTGCCTCCGCAGTCCGGCACTCCCTCCCAAATTGTGGAATTTGAAAAGTTTCAGCTACATGGTAGCAAGCCAATTAGATGAATAAGCATAAGCCATTGACCCTTACCAAGTTACAGTAAAATCCATTTAAGCAGTTCTTAATTATCCGTGAAGTAGCTCAAATTCGACATGAGGCCGTTGTGACCTTTGATCTCTGACTTCACCCAAAATGAGTGCAGAAATTGTGCATTTATATTAAATACTTCTCCCAGATTAATCAAAATCGAGACCAGTCATATACAAGTTATCACCATATCGCCCAAATCAACCATATAAGCCTGGTGGCACTTTGACCTTTGAGCCTCCAAATCTAATGCGCTTTATTGGTGCTAATAATACATACTTGACCCAAATAACATAAAAATCCCTGAAGGCCTTTCTCAATTATCATTGTAAGCGAGCACGCAAATCAGAACATATTTTGGCTCGTGACCTTTTTTCACCTTTCAGCTCCAAAAATCTAATCAGTTTTATTGGTGCCCTGTATAATAAATACTTCACCCAGTGTCTGAAAATCAACAGCCGTTCGCAAGTTATCGCTGTAAACGAGCAGAATCAGACATATCATTGGCCTCGTGACCTTGACTTTGACTTCTCAGCCTCCAAATCTAAATCAGTTCATTGGTGCCATCATAATGCTACATAACTTCACTGAACCAGCCGATCTCACTTATAGTCGTAAACCGAGCCAATCAACAATTGTAAGGCCGGTGACCTTTGAACCTTCGACCTTTAACTCCAAATCTAATCCTGTTCTATTGGTCGCGCCTCCAAGATACATGCTTCACATTACCATGAAAATCTGACAGCCGACTTCTCAACGATCTTCAGCGTAACGAGACCCAAATCAACAAGTTTAGCCCGCGTGACTTTGACCTTTGACCTCTTCAGTGGCCCGAAAATACTAATCATGTGTTACATTGTGCCTTTATAATGCGATACTTCAACTCAAGTTACCTATGACATCCGACAGCGCCTCTGACAGTGCTATGCGGTTAACAACCCCGAATCAGACATATTTTAGGCCGACTCCAAAACTGCTAAATTCGTTCATTGGTGCCTCTCATAATACATACTTACCAAGCTGTACAGTGCAAATGAACTGGCGTTTTCAATTATCGCGGTAACGACGCCCAAACTCTCAGACATAGTTTTAGCGCCCTGTGACCTTTGACCCTTTGCCCCTTTCAGCTTCAAACATCTATCGTTCATTGGTCCTCAAATACACTACCTTACCAAGTACAATGCATATCCCGACCAGCCCCTCTCAAGAAGTTATCGCGTAACGAGACCGAATCAGACATTATTTAGCGGTGACCTTCTGCTGACCTTTAGCTCCAATTTAATCTATCAGCTTCAGGTGCTCATGAGTACATATCTTGTCCTATTACATCAAAATCGATCCAGGGTTCTCAACAGTCTATCGCTGGTAACGAGAGTTCGTACACGCGCGGAGGACGAGAACCGACGGACCGGCGGACGGACGCACGACGGACAACCCAAAACATAATGCGCTCCGGCCAAACTATCGTTGCGGCAGGCATAAAAATATAACGTCAAAAACTCGAAACTGGAAAAAAGTAACACTCGCTTTAAACAACTTTTACTATAATTGTAAAAGAGCAGTTATTGGTTGGTTAGTAGTGACGTTGATGTTGTCGATTTTCTTTGTCGATATCTCATTAAAATCATATGTTTACATTAGTCTATATTAGACGAAGCTCTCTGGAATAATAACTTTCTCACTTAAGTTTCGACATTTAACATCATTTTAAATGCTCAACAAAGAGATCACTTTATTTGAGATACACCTAATATTAAGTATTCTTTTTGTCGGCATTTGATCTCTTTCGAAGTACATGTATCACATTTCTGGTGTTATGGTTATTTCTCTGGAAATCTTGACACTTTGATTTACAGAAAGTGGCTTCAGAAAAAGTGCTGAAATACAATGCAGGTGTTCTGACTAAAGGCTTACTAAAACAGACACATTTTCGTAGCTATTATACTATTTGAATGCAAATAGTTCTAGAAACTCGATATAATTGTTAGTTTCAGTAAATTTGGATAGGCCATTTAGCAGATCTAATTATTTTTACGTGAAAACCTTTTCAGGAAACCCATATGTCGTCTTCTCTAGATGGCAAATCTGCTAGAATCAGTGACGTCAGAGCAGAAAAATTCTTCTATTTCACTTCCAACAGGAAATTTTTACAAGCCTTCATTTTTCATGAAAACTTGTTATTCGGGTATGTCAGGACTATGATGGATCTGTATGCCCTTTGGAACGGAAGATTATAACTTTATTTAGCCCTTGGGGTGCTTCGTTTGGCAATTTGCACACATCAATAAATGCACTAAACACGTATCACTCAATACCATACCCATCTCACAGGTCTAGCAAGTCTTTCACACCTTGTTTACATGAGAGAATTCTACCTACTGCGCAAAAATGGTAAAACGAATAAGAAACCTGACTTGAACCTGAAGTTCACTTTAAAAATGTGGCAAATTGAGAGTTAAACTATATGAATGTTTCTATATTCACTGAATCTATGTTTCTGGGGAATAAAACAACCTTTTGAAACCATAGTAAATGAAATCAAACATCCCCAAAATCAAATATTTGGTTGATGACAATCGAAAGTATGGCACTAACCTTCCTCGATGTAGAAGTTGGCAAAGAACTGCATGAGCTCAACACAGTCTCTAGTGTGGCAAGCATCAGTTCGAAACTCAAAGGCATTTTTCTCCGGATGCCACTGGGTGCCATAGATGGGATAATGATAGGCTGTAGTCAAATTAGGAAAGGAAAATATGCACATGAATGAATAGATATAATATTTCAGTAATTACTGAACAAAAATAGTGAAAGAATAAATAACTGAATGAATGAATAAATGGATGACCGAAGGAAAGAAAGTTGAAACCTTTTGTCTTCAAGTTTTATTTTCACAAAGTTACCTAGATGTACGGTTTTCATACTAATCTCTGTATTACATTGACAAAAAGAAAGAGAGACAGGCAGAAAGCAAACAAGAAAAGGATTAAAAACGAAATCTGGCAGACGTGAAAGCTTATTGTATTCCATATCTGCTTTTACAGGAAGAATCTACGTTTCAGAAACTATATAACTTTACTTAGCGAGTATAAGGTCGTACCTTCTACCATCGATATGAATTTTACACCATTCAAATCGTAGTTAGTTGACAAAACTTGGTAGAACGACTTCAGGGCTGTCGATTTCGTAAAGTTCTGTAGGAAGGAGACAAATTAAGACATTATTTTACGAAAAAAAATCAAACGCAAATATAGCCTCTCTTAAATCACTTCAAGTCTTCCTTAGGTTCTTTCCTGTTATCACTTAGTTATCAAACTAGAAAGCTATAGACATTGCATTATAAGATTAGATTAGAATAGATGAGTCGACTTAACTTCTCGAAATAGTGTGACTCGGTCTGACTTGTCTTAGGAAAATCGTATAACATCTACTAATCAACGCTTACAAGGTCAAAAACGTACAGTCTCACACCATTGCAGTTTGAGGACCGTCAAGCAATCTTTGCTTTGGATTGTACCAAATTAAAAATGTGTATGTGACAGCTATATCGTGCCTGAAACCTAGAATACCCTTACAAAATACAACTTAAGCAATGACCCAATTTCAAATGATTTATCGTTTATATTTCAAAAACTTCACAACGTATGAATTTTGATCTTGGATCAAATATGAGCACAAATTGCTTGATGTGCAAATCACGAACACAATCTTTAAAGACAGTGTAAGGGATTTTCACGTCGGAAAACGGTAAAATGAATGAAAATCAGCTCAAATCGTTCACAATGTGAAGACTAGTATAAATAAACACCTGTCATAGAACCTTTGGGTAGAATACGTAGTTTTGGAGAAAATATGGACAATTGAATTTAAAATTTACAGTGACATTAACGTGCACAGGTGCACGGGCCGTTCCAAAATTGTCCGAACAGCCGTTAGCCGAAGGTCGCGCGGAGTTTAGCCGTTTAACCAATCAGTGTGCTCCGCTGGTCTTGCGACGGTACACATAACCCTGATTCGCAATTTGGGCAAAATTTAAACTCACGGAAAGAACAACATTCTGGTAGCATGTCGTTATTAGTTTTTCTCATAAAACAACAAATTCATGACGTATGGATCTCAAACTTTCAACACCCCATTTGCAAGTACTAAACTACCGTTTGGTATTGATAATGAAGGGAAGTAATGGACTTGCAAATCCCTGACACAATCTTTAAATTAATTGTTACGCTTACTGTGGGTGTCACGCCATATTCATGAGAGTTGTAAGTAGAATTTTCTGTCGTCAGCGTTGTAATGATGTCAGCCGGTGTGTTGTCCTTGTTCAACAGCTTGCTGTTTTCATAACCTAAAGTTTGAGGGGGAAACACAAAAGACAAAATGATAATATCCTTGGAAATTGTACCCCCCCCCCAAAAAAAAAAAAAAACACAACAACAACAACAACAGAGGCCAGCCAGACAATGCAACAGGTACTGTCTGCAGACTGGACTCCAAGTACTGTAGTTCATTTGTTAATAGCAAATTAATGAAATAACTCGTTACTAGGTCACCGGGAAAGGAACATCCATACATTTGAATCACTTAGTACACAGGTTTCTTTACACCTATATCGTTTATACAGGGTGGCCCAGAAAGAATGCTACAAATGCGATCGCTAATTTCTTCAACATCATCTGCAATATATCATGGGTTTTTGTTTCAGCGATTAGAACATTCTTTTTCCAACAATATGATCCCATGATCATTGATTTTGAGTCATTCGTTTGGGTCCTGCAGCCATTTTTCCGAGGCAATGTCATTTCCCAAATTTGCAAATTTTGCATCAGCGGCGGTCATCCAAACACCGAGATATTCTCGCGTCTTACGTGCCATACCCGACAAACCGCAATGACAATGGAGACGTAGCTCACATCACCTTCCGTATCAAAGCGAGGGCATTCCTGCCCTTTGGCTCGGCGGAGCTTATTCTATGGCACACCGTAACGTGAGACTATTTTGGTATTCTGATGATTACTGGAGGTTAGAAAATAGGAAATTTAGAAAATTACATTGCCTCAGAAAAATAGCCCTAAGATACAAACACCTCAATCAAAATTAATGATCCTGGTATCATTTTGTTGGAAAAAGAATGATCTAACCCATTATATTATTACCAATGACATTTTGAGAATGACTTGTAAGAAATTAACGATCGCATTTGTAGCATTCTTTTGGGACCACGCTGTATGGTTACCTGGCTCTAGAATCACTGGAAGATCGATTTGATGAGCATTGAAGTCAGTCCTGAGGATATTACTACCGGCTGTAATAATCATGAGCTGCTCGAAGCCCTGACATGTCCCGACAATAGGAAAGTAGTCACCAGCATCGTTGGCCTGAGAAAAAGGGGTAGTTGTTAAAAAAAAACGATCAGACTCATAGCAGAGGTCACTTTTAATGAGAACAGTAGATTAATATTTAAATAAGTAGTCCAACTGCTCAATTCAAAGTCGATGGCTATGTGTCCACGGTTCAAAATAAATTTCACATTATATGTTACCTAAGACTTTGTACTCAATTCCCCATGCCTCTACAGTGTATATGTTCTCACCAGAACTTGGGACTTTTTTCCCTTTCAACTACGAACGGTTATCAATTCATTGTTCCATCATATCCCATACTTAAACTAGATTAACTTAAAATCTAATCAGTTGTTTTTAAAGTCATTGTTATAACACGCTGATATGAGACGAAACACTACAGCCAATGAACATTGACCTCTCAACTCTGAAATTTAATCAATTCATCTTAGCAAGACATTCTTGACAAAAATACGATTGCTCATTTTCTTATGATTGTGGTAAAGATCTGAAAACATGTAAGCCCTACAAGGTGGTGGTCTTTAAAATGTCCACTCCGGGGTTTAGATAGTTCATCATTGCGGCTCGCTTATAACCAGGGGTAACTAAAATTAGACAATCATAGTACACAGTCATAATGTGCCGTATTATTTTTTATTTTGTCAATTCTGTTATAACCATGTCAACAGACAGAGAGACACACATGCATATGATGCGAGATCCAAATATTAGCTTTTTGCAGAGTATTTAGCTTAACATTCAACATTCTTTGCACTTAAATTTGGAGAATTTGGTAATTAGGCCTATCGTACATACTTTGATTGCGAGATCATACATGATGCGTGCAGCTCCCGAGTATCCATATTTTGATTCCAGATCGGTCCTACCCCCAGGTAAGAGAAGTCTACAAATAAGACAAGAACAGAAAAACTGTAGATCTTTTTTTACTCCATGACCGTAACCCTAGAACCACAACTCCACAAATCATTTCATAGTTCACAGATTTTCTCCAAGGTAAATCACACAGACATACTTTATTCAGTGGCTATAGGACGGGGGCAGGGGTACTATTGTTATCAAAGATGCCATGTGATTCTTAAGAATAAAATTCCTCAAACGGAATATGAAATTAGCAGTTACGAAAGTGTTCCATAGTTAAATTATAAAAAAAAAATAGAAACAATTTATGGGATGCAACCCTGGATGGATTTGCAATCCAGATATCCCTTGTTGCAGAATAGTATGCGTTCAAACGGAACAATGTTGGATAATTATTGATTCCTTAATATTTTAGAGCAAGAGCTCCTCTAACAAAAGTACCATCATCATGCTGTCGCCAGCTTATACTTGCAAATCACTGTGCCGCCATGCAGGACTAAGAACAGGCGAAAAACTAAAGGTGTGTTACTCTTCAAATTTTGCGACGAAAGGTACGAAACTTATCGAATGAACGACTATAGCAGAAAGTTGTTCAACAATATCAGACCGGAAGACGGAAGAATGACCTGCATGTTCATTCTGGAGAAAGAAAAGGGTGTTAATAACATCCACATAATGGATCTTTAAGCGGATGTCGAATAAGAATCTTGGATGTGGCTGTAAATACAACTGAAAACAAGTCAACCGAAATCTAATGAAGAAAGATGTTGCTACAGTATTGAGTAGCTCGAGCATGTAACAACATACCGTCATTTTCAAACTAGGACCAAGGTTCCTCCGATATACCAATGAATTCAAGATAATGTATGTAAAGCTGGAAAATCGGCTTGTTGACATGGATGAGAATCAGGACAAAGAATGAAGGCCCGGGGGGTCGGCTCTCCACACGCGCTGCTACGCACGCCGCGTCAGAAAAGCGTCGTAAAGTGGTCCCTTCCAGCCTTCGACGTCGTGCGACGTCTTTTGAAAAAGGCGTAGCTTTTCAACTCAAATCGCTAAGCAGTCGCCGCTTAGGGTAGGCCTTTCTCACATGTCATGCCATTTAGGGTTACTAATTGGATTAGATTAGCCATTTAGGGTGCTTTGAGTACATCTATTAACAATACTCCAAAAGAACGTTTTTTAATAAGGAAAATTATAAAATGAACGTATTGATTCTAACTTTTTCGGGTTCGCAATGTACCATAATGTTTTAGATGAAGAAAGACAGTTTGGGTAGGGAATTAAATTAGTGATTGTCACTGTTTACGCCACCTTAGGTATTGAATTAGTGGATTCACAGTTCACGCCACTTAGGGTAGCAAATGTGTGGATCATGGGAGGTCACGCTCCAGCCGTTTAGGTAGCTTTTCTCAGCGTTAGCCGTTTAGGAGTCACAATTTGGTAATGTAGGTCTACGGCCGTTAGGTGCATTTCTGAGGTGTTGGACACGGGTGGGTATTAGCAGGCCGTCTGGAGAGCGACCCCACCCCCACCCCGCGGGCAGAAGGTAAAACAACACATAGATATGATGTCATCTGTTGCTTTTCCTAATGCAGCAGATTGCCGCGAACAACAGTGCGAATGTCCGTAAGGGCAATGAATTAACTGTTTTTCACGACCCCTGCATGCATCCGCAAAATCGTCCGAGTGTGTGTCGTGAGACTGAATCGAAATGGCCATAGAAATTCCTAAGGGGAGAAGGCCAAGATAATCAAATAGTCCGACATGCTCGTACACTTACAAATTGAAACGTCACAAGGAAATTCAAGAATAAAATTAGCTTTTAATTAAGCAGTGTAACAGGGCATGACAGGTTTCCACTGAGCGCGAAGCCCATACAAAATTCAACAAAGCGATGACGACGCGACGCGTCAAGATGTGTCGGAAATAGCTCGTGTCAATGTACACACTAATAAAGGCGCACGTAACAGTGTGCCAGAGCCAGTGAAAGAAATGTCCAGAATGTTTGCGACTATGTAGATGGGTTAATGTAGTCATACGTCTATCACAAAATTAAGCATTCAAAGTGAAGTTAGGCTTTTGGTAAATATTCGGGAAAGGTCCTTTTGCATAGCTTTGGCCCCACGCTGTGAATTCTCTCCCAGCCTCGATTCGTGCATTCAGCTGATATTTCTCATTTTCAGGTCGAAATAAAAACACATCTGATGGAAAGGCATATCACATATTTCTTAAAATGTTATGTATACTTGTATACTGTTTAAATAATCTTCAGTTTTGATTTGTCGTCAATTCGTTTGATTTCTCAGTAAGTGAAAGCGCTTTGATATATATGTTATGAAAATCGCTATATAAATAAACGCTCTTCTTATTATATTAAACAGCGTAAAGGTTTCAACTATAAGTCAAGCCCATACGTAGATTCAACTGAGGCCATCAAGGACGTTACGATGTGATCGAGAATACTCCTGCGCAATATATACGCCTTCGAGGGCAACGTAAACAGTGTGTCAGCAGTGAAAAAGCGATCCAGATGTTGCCTCAGCTGAAGAAGGAGTATTGCAGGAAACCAAAGGTGAAGTTAAACTCTGAATAAAATCAGCAAGAATACAAGAGGTAAGTCATCAACAACGTCCCAAGGATGTACTTTGCAATAGCTACTGCCAATGTAACGCGACTAAAGAGGGGCAACGCAAACTGTGTGCCAGCATTGAAAGAAGCGTCCAGCTGTTGGACTATACTGAGAGGACGTAATCATGGGCGCGAATTAGCATGTCGTCTATCGGCAAATGCAAAATTCAAAGTAAAATTAGATTCCTGAATAAATCTAACGTAAAAGGTTTCAAAACGAGCTCAAAACGCAAGAAGAGAAACAAGAGCTAAGCCATCAACTGGAAGTGCCCAAGGATGGCCGATTTACAATCTCCTGCATGTACACGCTAATGTCGGGCAAACGAGAAGTGTGCCTGCGAAGAGGAAGAAGATCCAATGTTTTGAGTACTCGAAGAGAATAAGTAGGAGCCAAACATTTATCAACATCTATAGCAAATTAAAATTAAAAAATGAAGTACTTCTGGTTAAAGCAGCGTAAGGTTTCAACTGTAGTCTTGAACCCATACGAGCTTCAAGGGGCATCGGCGCGCTTTACGTGTTAGGGATGTGATCGAGAATAGGTCCTGCAATACGATTCGAGGGCAACGTATACAGTGTGCCACCCAGTTGAAAAGGAAGCGTGAAAAGTTCGACTCTGAAGAGGAGATCCAAAACATACCGCAAATTAAAATTCAAAAGGAAAGTCACTTTTGAATAAAGGAGGCGTAAAATTTCACCTATGAGCCCACGAAGAGATACAAGAGGCTAAGCCATCAACAACGTGCCCAATTAAGGATGTGATTGCAAATTTTAGCTCCTGCTAACTGTACATGGCGCTGTACATGTTGGCATGTAGGCCTTATACCCTCTTATAAGAGAGGCAACGTAACAGCCGTGCCAGCAAGTTGAAAGCGTCCATGTGTTGGACTAAAGATGAGGAGGAAGCAGTTGGAGCAAACAACGTCTATCGCTTTAGCTACGATGGTCTCATTGGGTATCCCTCAGAGACGCATAGGCTCGCTTGAGTAACTCCTTGTTCAAGCGAGCGCCTCGGGAAAAGATTACGGGAAATGATAGCACCTGACTAATAGTGAGACAATCAGAAAACTTGCACGGAACGAATAGAATTATCAACGACCGCTTCGCGACGAGAAAAATGTCCACATAGTACAGAGTGAATGTCAGACGTGAGCGACAGGAATACCAGAAAAGCGTTGCTGCGCAGGAGATCAAGTTAACACGTGAACGAGGCAAGCTGCCGCAAATGGAAAAGGTACTACAATCGTAATTTCTCACAAAGAAAAACGACATCACTAAAAAGAATGGCACACTCATCTAATGATCTGTAGGCTGTGCGGAAGTCGCCACTTGTTTATGTCACTGATAGCTATGCCTTACTCTGAAATTATCAGAACATACAGCTGGCGTTTCAGTTAAACTTTGGTTACTGTCCACAACTAGCCATCAGCACATTCGGGATAAAGTGTTCCCGTGACCATTGTTTTTTTTAACATAAGCAACTTCTCAACAAATCATCCCTGCCAAAATAGACTTAACCTACTCACCGGCGATCAGGCGCTTCTTCGTTTCGGCATGAGTTTGCAGAAGCACAGATCAATCTCTTAATTTACAAACAGCCGATCACACCAGTACCAAATGCAACCTTTGACTTGCGGTATGATAAGGTAATACGTTCTGGAGAATTACACACTACACCCGAACAGCTCTCCCGCCATTGACCAACTAGTTTTTTTTTTGTCCGACAGCGCGTATAGTGGGTCTGTAAGAAGTGCCGCAAACCGCGAGTCGCAGCTTGCACTGAAGTAACGTAGTATGATTATGTGCGGTATTGTACACTGCAGTATACCTCAATCTATAAGAAAGGGTTTGTTTCTCGATTTTTTTTTTGAACTAAAGTTTGTTATACATAAGTGAGCTCCGTTAAATGGATAAATCAACTTCAATCGATGGAAGAGCCAACGATTTATTAGGCCTGGTGTATCATTTCAAATGTTTGCCGTTAAGCCCCCCCCCCCCTACTACACACACACACCGACGCGAAATGTAGCGACGAAAGGTGAGCGAATGGGAA
>JZLH01S0185426.1:0-12981 GCA_001188425.1 Eucidaris tribuloides | reverse complement strand
AACATTACCGTCAATTTTCAAACAGGACCAAGGTTCTCCGATATATCAATGAATTCAAGATAATGTATGAAAGCTGGAAAATCGGCTTGATTGACATGGATGATGAATCAGGACAAAGCATAAAGGTAAAACAACGCATAGACATGTTTCATCTGCTGCTTTTCCTTAATGTAGCAGATTGCCCCCAAAACAAGTGCGAATGTCGCTAGGGCAATGAATCAACTGTTTTCCGACCCCTACATCCCAGAAAATCGTCCAGTGCGGTTTGTGAGACTGAATCCGAATGCCAGTAGAAAAGGTCCTAAGGGGAGAAGGTGCCAAGATAATCAAAAGTCGACCATGCTCGTACAACTACACAAATTGAACGTCACAAGGAAAATTCAAGAATAAAAATTAGCTTCTAATTAAAGCAGTGTACAGGTTTCCACTGAGCTCGAAGCCCATACAAAATTCAAAAAGCGATCGACGGCGCGACGTGTCGAGATGTGATCGGAATTAGCTCGTGTCAATGTACACACTAATAAGAGGCGCAACGTAACAGTGTGCCAGCCAGTGAAAGAAATGTCCAGATGTTCGACTACTGTAGATGGGTTAATGTAGCCATCCGTCTATCACAAATTAACATTCAAAAGTGAATTAGCTTCTGGTAATATTTCGGTGAAAGGTCCTTTTCAGGCTTCGCCCCACGCTTGTGGAATTCTCCCCCAGCCTCGATTCGTTGCATTACTGATATTTCTCATTTCAGGTCGAAATTAAAAACACATCTGATGGAGAAGGCATATTCAACATATTTCTTAAATTGTTATTATACCTTGTATCTTATGTTTAATAATCTTCAGTTTTGTTTGTCATCAAGTTTTGTTTGATTTTCTATATAATTGTAAAGCGCTTTGATATATATTTGTTATGAAAATCGCTATATAAATGAAAGTTCTTCTTATTATTGTTAAAACAGCGTAAAGGTTTCAACTATAAGCTTGATGCCTATACAAGATTCAATTGGAGGCCATCAAGGACGTTACGATGTGATCGAGAATAGCTCCTGCCAATATATACGCTTCGAGGGGCAACGTAACAGTGTGTCAGCAAGTGAAAGAAGCGTCCAGATGTTGCACTGCTGAAGAAGAGTAAGTGCATGAAACCAAGGTAAAGTTAACTTCTGAATAAATCAGCAAGAGATACAAGAGGTAAGCCATCAACAACGTGCCCAAGGATGTACTTTGCAATAGCTACTGCCAATGTACGCATTAAAAGGGGCAACGAAACTGTGTGCCAGCAATTGAAAGAAGCGTGCAGCTGTTGGACTATACTGAAGAGGAGTAAGTGCCTGCATGGGGCCAATTAGCATTCGTCTATCGCAAATCAAAATTCAAAAGTAAAATTAGATTCTGAATAAATCAACGTAAAAGGTTTCAAACGAGCTCAAAACCAAGAAGAGAAACAAGAGCTAAGCCATCAACAACGTGCCCAAGGATGTGATTTACAACAGCTCCTGCCAATGTACACGCTAATACGGGCAACGTAGAAGTGTGCCAGCAAGAGGAAGAAGCATCCAGATGTTTGAGTACTGAAGAAGAATAAGTGGAGCCAAACATTTATCACATCTATAGCAAATTAAAATTCAAAAATGAAGTTAACTTTTGGTTAAAGCAGCGTAAAGGTTTCAACTGTATGATCTTGAAGCCCATACGAGCTTCAAGAGGGCATCGGCGACTTTACGTGTTAGGGATGTGATCGAGAATAGGTCCTGCCAATACGATTCGAGGGGCAACGTATCAGTGTGCCACCAAGTGAAAGAAGCGTGAAAATATTGGACTACTGAAGAGGAGATCCAAACATCTACCGCAAATTAAAATTCAAAAGGAAAGTCACTTTTGAATAAAGGAGCGTAAAATTTTCAACTATGAGCCCACAAGAGATACAAGAGCTAAGCCATCAACAACGTGCCCAATTAAGGATGTGATTTGCAATAGCTCCTGCTAATGTACTTGGCGTGTACATTGGCATGTAGGCTTATACCCTCTTATAAGAGAGGCAACGTAACAGCGTGCCAGCAAGTGAAAGCGTCCATGTGTTGGACTGAGGAGGAGCAAGTGGAGCCAAACATACGTCTATCGCTTAGCTACGATGGTCCTCATTGGGTATCCCCCTAGAGACGTCATAGTTCAACGAGCGCCTCGGGAAAGATACGGGAAAGATACACCCTGACTAAGTGAGAACAGAAAACTTGCAAAACTAACAAATTATTGAATAACGACCCGTCGCGACGGAAAAATGTCCACATAGTACAGAGTGAATGTCTGACGTGACGGACAGGATACCAGGAAAAGCGTGCTGCGAGGAGAAGAGTTAACACGTGAACGAGGCAAGAGTCCCAAATTAAAAGGTACTACATCGTAATTTCTCACAAAGAAAAACTACATCACTAAAAGAATGCACACTCAATCTCAATGATCCTGTAGGCTTGTGCGGAAGTCGCCACTTGTTATGTCACTGATACTATGCCTTACTCTGAAATTATCAAGAACGCACAGCTGCCTTTCAGTTAAACTTGGTTACTGTCCACAACTAGCCATTCAGCACATTCGGGATAACAGTGTTCCTGTGACCATTTTTTTTTTTAACATAAGCACCTTCTCAACATATCATCCCCCAAAATAGGACGTAACCTACATCACCGGCAGATCAGGCGCTTCCTTCGTTTTTTTCAAAGGCACAATCCATCTCTTTACAAAACAGCCGATCACTACCAAATGGCAACTTTGACTTGCGTATATACAGGTAATACGTTTCACAATACACAACTACACCTGACAGCTCTGTCCGCCATTACCACTAGTTTTTTTTTTCCGACAGCGCGTATCAGTGGGTCTGTAGAAGTGCCGCAACCTCAGTCGCACTTGCACTGTAGTAAGCGTATGTATGATATGTGCCGTATTGCACACTGTATACCTCAACTTATAAGAAAGGGTTTTGCTTCTCGATTTTTTTTTTTGGGGGGGGGGAAATAAAGTTTGTTATACATAAGTGAGCTCCTTAATGCAGTAATACACCTTCAATCGAGGAAGAGCCAACCATTGTATACATATTATAGGCCTGGTGTATCATTTCATTTTGCCTTAGTCCGGTAGGTGGTCCTGCTGTAGTGTAACCTACACGCGTCCAACAGTTAAACTTTAGCCTTGTAGCGTCTCATGATATTTTTATCATGTATCATTTAAATTCTGTACAAAATTAGTTCGAAAATTGTTAGATTTTCATATTTGATTATAACCCTAATTGACCATTTTCCCGGGGGGGGGGGTCGCTCTCCACAAGGCCTGCTCCGCACCCGCGTCCAGAAAAAGCGTCGTAAAGGGTCTCTTTTCCAGCATTCGGACGTCGTCGACGTCTTTTGGAAAAGGGGTTGCTTTTTCAGCACCATTCGCCGGCAATCGCCACTTAGGGTAGCCTTTTCTCACATGTCACGCCATTTAGGGTTGCTAATTTGGTTATCTAGATTACGCCATTTAGGGGTGCAAATTCGAGTAAATCTATATCTATGCCATTTAGGCCTACAGGTACAAATTTCTCATACATCCCCGATACATATAATACTCATGACGCGCGTCGGCCAAGCACAAGCACACAATCGATCAGATTCGATAGCAAACCGATTGTGAACCGGATCGATTGAGCTGCGCTGTCAGCTGATATATTCACAGTAAAGTAACATACCTAGTTAGGCTAAAGTTACGGAGAACAATTTGTTGTGTCCTTCATTTTAGACGTGATGTCAAAACACTGCAGAGTAGTGGAATTCGATTTGAAGTTTGGAACCTTGTGCTGAGATAAAGGATTTTGCTCTACATTCAAGTAAAAGGGAAGAATTTGCCGCATCTAATATGTATGTAGGCTATGTATGCTCTGGTCCCATATATTGATATTCGCGTAAGTTGACTGGGAGTGTACTAGTGTTGTGATAGATAACGATGGCAACTGGTCCAAGTGGATTAGAAGATTTGAGAGATTCAGACAAGCATCTGAATGTATAAAATCTCAAACCTGAAGCGCAAGCGCTCCGATTTAATTCATGGGTGATACAGCACAAGATCAGCTACACATGTAAAGTAGATTCAGAAGTCAACTAGATATACTAATTACTGACTCTAGTAACACAAATAATGAACTCCATTGAAATGTTACTATTATCTAAAAGGGGATGTGTAAATGCAATTGATAGAATTGGATAGTAAACCGACTGTGACAGGAGTGAAAAAGACCACCTGCCATACTGCTAAATGGAGAAGTTTTGCTTGTGTCCTTCATTTTAGACGGCTCAAAGCTACCAAGACCAAGGAATGGTAGAATGGAAAATCATGAGGCATTCCCTCCTAGTCTTCTACACCCGGCATTACCAGACAGTCACATGTTCAATATTACGGCTTGAGAGACTATGTTCACTCTCAGTGGCCTACTATTAAATACATGCGCGTACTAGCTATAGGCCATATAGAGTATTTGATATTACTTGTTTAACCCACTCAAAGGGTATCAAATTAGTAGGTTTATAGTTCACGGCCATTTATGGATCAGAATTGTGATTCTCCCTGTTCACCGCCACTAAGGGTAGCTTTTTTTCACGTTAGTCATTGGTTGGTATTTTGTTAGTACATTACCCATTTATGGTCCCATTTCTGAGCTTGTCGGACACGGGTGTATACACCTGGGGAGAGCGACCCCCCCCCCCCCGGGCCATTTTTAATCGCATGTAATAACATCTTACTTAGATATATTCTTTCAAAATGGCTGACACTAGTCAGACTTGTTCGATCATTATGTGAACTTCCAAAATACGCAGACTCTGCTGATCAAATTATTATAATTGATGTATATATCGATCTTTTACATCGTTATCTAATCACTGTATGCGTGTAATACGCGTATAATGTTCGTATGATTAAGATGACCAATTACCGTTAACTTGCGTTAGGACTTCGATTACTGAAACTTTGATTCTTACGTTGTCCGTCGAAGAACGGCATCGCGTATATTGGCCCAGCATGTATGAGAACTCCGACCGCCATCGGGGCGGTCTGAACTTTTACCCCGGGACGAGCCCGTGATCTGTAGCCAGTATCGCTGAAGAGTTTGCTGTGGATTTTTAGCCAATTTATTTTCGTCGTCCACAGTTGTTACCGGACCCCTGTTCACAGCGTTAGTGACACTTTACTGTCGGAAAAGGTTTTCAACTACTAACATGTAACTTTTATTTGTGGCAACGTGAAACTTTACACCACATTGTTCCTCATGAGCGAACTTTTCGTCGCCTTTGGGAATCACTTCACATCTGTAACACTCTACACGATTCAACCGTCCAATTCTGCTGGCTGCTAGCGGTGTCACTGTTAGCTGAACATTGATAGGAGGTTACCGCTCTCGTATCGACTGAATGCTGGCTGTAGGCTAAGACAGCGTGAGTTCTCCAGTCACCTGAAATTTGTGTCTGCGACATCGATTTCGTCGTCGCGTTCAGGAATGTTGACATTGAACTCCTATCGTGATACAGTGCACTTTCGTGACTGAACGTATGCGTACGCGAATTTTGCTGAGCTCCGAGTATTGTCATTGACATTTATTGTTTATAAGGTGCACCATGAATAATATGTTTAATAATTCTTGTAGGACATTAATGTGTTAATTGTTAGTCATATCACGCTACATATTGTGCTGCTAAATTGGCGCACGTTTGTTTGCAAGAGCATTGCCCATCGGGTGTATTTTAAATCGTAAATTGCAAATAACTTGAATTGTGAACGACTTGCTGTTGTTTTTCGTGAGTTGTGACCCCAATCCATGATTGTTTGTCTGGGGTTGTTTAAGGCTCACGCGTTGGTCTTTGGACACATTGTCCTGACGACCTGTTCAAATTGCACAGAGCTAGTTTCTCTGATTTTGGCAACACGTTTGTTAACATTTATTCGACAATAACAAGTCGGTGACAGCGGCCTAGTAGGGCCACTGTGTAATTGGTGTATAAAGTGAGCTTCATTTCACATGTTTTAGTTTGTATGCCAAAACAGTTTCTGGAGTATGCAATAATAAATTAACAAATTAAGTTAGTTGTTTCTGGATTTTACCTTATTTGCTTTTGTGAGCTCGTAAATAAAAAAAAAAGGTGAGGAGGTGGTTGAACACGCATAATTTGAATCTGATTGGTGTTGTTGAACGAATCATTCCGGTGTTGGAATACTCAGGTGCAAAGTTGTTAAAACACTTATTTATTCATCCACTACATCATTACTTAAACCTTCATCTCCCACAATTGGTGACCCCGACGTGAGCTCACAAGGGTAGATAGGTATTTTTGCACATTAAATTGTTGGTCCATTGGACTTGGTTGTGTCGCGCGTAGGCCTACATAACCGCACAAATCGCCGTGCCTGACAACGAGTCAGACCGCACAGCTTCTTTGCGTGTTTTGTCCATCGGACTTGTACTTGGTTGTGTCGCGCTTACATACATGTACCGCACAAATTGATATGCCTGACAACGAGTCAGATCGCACTGCATTCATTTGGATGCCATTCGGGTTGCGCAAGCGATATTACGCCTTTTGCATAGGCACCTGTTGCGCATGGTCCACCCGAACGCGATGCAAAAATGCATAATGCTGCTACGACTAGTAGCCTGCCCGCAAATACTGCGGAATCGCAAATAATGCAACAGCTCCGCACTTTGAGCTGACACGACTAGGTCAGGACGCCATGTCCACTGGCCCGAGAAGTTTAAGGACTATAAGTGTACTGTATCTCTTGATTGTGTATTTGTATCGTTCTCAATTAATTCTCTCCATTACTTGCTCACTAGGAGGGGGTTAAATGTAGCGTCTCATGATATATTTTTATCATGTATCATTTAAATTCTGTACAAAATTAGTTCGAAAATTGTTAAATTTTCATGTTTGATTATAACCCTAATTGACCATTTTAATGCATGTACACATTAACATCTTACTTAGATATATTTCTATTTCCAAAATGGCTGACACTAGTCAGAACTTGTTCGATCATGTCTGGTAAGACTTCCGAAATACGCAGACGTCTGCTGTCTCAAAATTATTATAATTTGATGTATATTCATGATCTTTTTAATCGTTTATCAAATCACGAATCGCGTGTATACGCGTATAATGTTTCGTATGATTAAGATGACCAATTAACGTTAAGCTTTGCGTTAGCGAAACTTTCCATTACTGAAACTTTTTGAGTTCTTACGTTGTCCGTCGAAGCACGAGCTTCGCGTATATTGGCCAGCATGTAATTGTGAACTCCCGACTGCCCCATCGGGGCGGTCTGAAACTTTACCCCGGCACGAGCCTGTGGGACCTGTACCAGCGACTCGCTGAGGGGTTTGGCCTTGGATCTTTTTTAGCGTTTAATTTTCGTCGTCACACAGTGTTAACGGACTGTTTACAGCGTGTGACTTTTTACTGTCACAAAGTTTTCACTTACTAAACGATGTGACTTTTGATTTTGTGCAAGGTGAAACTTTACCAATTTGTTCTGTGTCGAAGCTTTTCGTCGCTCTTTGGACAACTTTCAGCTGTGACTATTACATGATTCACGTCAATTGTGCTGCTGAGGTGGTTTAGTTAGTGAATTGTTAGGACGGTTCCCGTGATGCCGTCATGGCTGATTGCTGGCTGTAGGGCTAAGAGCGTCGAGTCTCGTCACTGGAATTTGTTCTGCGACATCGAATTTCCAATTTTATACATTAAGTCGCGTTCGGATGTTGACATGAACTGGTGCCTATCGCGATAACAGTGGATTTGTGAGTGAAGTATGCGTACGCGAATTTTTGTGAGCTTCCGTGTATTGTGCATTGCATTTCATTGTTTATAGAGGTTGCACCATGAATATATGTTTATTATTCTTGGTCGGAATAATGTTGTGATTGTTAGTATATCAGCTAATATTGTGTGTCAATTGGCGCACGTTTTTTGTTTTGCAGAGCTTGCCTCGGGTGTATTTAATCGTAAATTGCGTAAATAACTTGAAGAATCCATTTTATAATGTAGGGGGACATCACACCGCAGGAGCCTGCCCGAACATATTTGCCAGCCAAATTTTTCTAACTGGCCATGTGCCAGAAAACATTTATTACAAGGGGGGGGGGGGGGGGGAGACAAACCAATTCGCAGCCAAAATTTTTTAACTTGCAAATTGCAGCACAATTTCTTACAGCGGGGGGGGGGGGGGCAATAACATATTTTGCGCCAAATTTTTTACTGCCAATTGGCAGAAATTTCTTACAAGCGGGGGGGGGGGGTTGCACCAAGCCCATATTTTGCCAGCCAAATTTTTTAAACGTGCAATTGCAGCCAAAACAATTTTGACAGCGGGGGGGGGGGGGGGGCCGCCTAAACCATTTTGCATCCAATTGTTTTTTAACTGCCACTGTTCAGTCATCACATTTGTGGGCATGACTTGCAAATTCGTTGCGCGGGGGGACATTTGATATTATGTCACCCCTTCAAATCGTGGTGGTGGAAATGACCCCCCCAGTCCCCCCCGGATTTGCGCCCTGGTTTTTTGTGAGTTGTGACCCAATCATGATGTTGTTCTGGTGTGTTTAACGCTCACGCGTTGGTCTTTGGAACACTTGTCCTGACGGAACCTGCTTCAAATTGCAGAGCTAGTTTCTTGATTTGGAAGTTTTGTAACTTTATTGACTAACAGTCGGACGGACTGTAGTGGCACTGTAATTGGTGGTATAGTTGAGTTTTTTCATGTTTTAGTTTGTATGCCAAAACAGTTTCTGGAGTATGCAATAATAAATTAACAAATTAAGTTAGTTGTTTCTGGATTTTGCCTTATATGCTTTTGTGAGCTCGTAAATAAAAAAAAAAGGTGAGGAGGTGGTTGAACACGCATAATTTGAATCTGATTGGTGTTGTTGAACGAATCATTCCGGTGTTGGAATACTCAGGTGCAAAGTTGTTAAAACACTTATTTATTCATCCATTACATCATTACTTAAACCTTCATCTCCCACAGCCTCTTTAAGACGCAAGTTTAGTTTTGGCGATTTTTATTTTAATTGAAAGCTTTATCCTCAAAGGTCATATCACGCCAATAACAGATTCTAAATGTCTTTCGGTGTTTTTTTATGAATTAATGAAAAATCTTCCTGCTGAGGTATAATTCAGATAACCTTAACACCTTATTAACGCTTTGGATGCTATACTGTAAAATATAGTCGAACATTTTAGGTCCCCCCCCCCTCCTAGATTTTCCATTCATTAATTTAAAAAACGAAAGATACTCTGAATCTGTAATTTATGTGATATGACCATTGGGCATAAAGCTCTCAAATAAAAACAA
Organism: Eucidaris tribuloides; assembly: GCA_001188425.1. Lineage (NCBI taxonomy): Eukaryota > Metazoa > Echinodermata > Echinoidea > Cidaroida > Cidaridae > Eucidaris > Eucidaris tribuloides. Next base: position 3,616 of record JZLH01S0185426.1, on the reverse strand, counting down.
ATCACCATAACTAAATTTGCGCATTAAATTCAAGTTTAGGATTTTCTAAAAGTGTATGGACCTATGTCGTCCAAGGCTACATTCTGTTCAGCTGAGGTTAAGAAAATTTGTCTACAATTTAAAGCAAAATCAGGCAAAAAATTGCTTTTCATATCTCTTGAACTTGTCTCAGATGCTTCAGGATACAAACACCACATTATTATAGTCATAATTAGCATGTTAATCAAGGACGCCCTTGTCTTATTTTACATGAACCAAATACTTCAGAAAATTTCCTCGCTGTGGGAGGGAAATACTTCCTCCCACATGGACATGCAGTTGCACATCACTTTTCAGTAAGACTGTGTCACTGCACATAAATAGTCACTAGGCACATTTACTCTTGATAACCACAAAATATTACCATTAGAAAAGTATCCGTGCTCGTGCCCACATGTAAGTCATTCCTTAATGGAATGGCCACGGGAGCCTGGTTTGCCGATTTGGAGCCCCTCTTTCAGAAAATCTCGGATCCGCCCCTATATATTTATATAACCCATTCGAGAAATAACATCTTCACTGGATGCTGTCAATTGTGTACCAAATTGACGAATAGGAGTACTGGAGAGCAACATTGGGAACTAAGTGACATGCCTTACCCATTTATGGACTTGAACAGTGAGTTATAGTATTCATCCGTCTGGTTGACCAGAATAGGCACGGCCCGTCCACCGCCTGATTCTATGAAGTCGACGTACGCTGCAGCCAGATAGGTCGGACCGAATTCCGTGAGTGGTGGTTGAGTGTCTTGTGTCAGCAATCCTGGTGTGTTGAAGAGAAAATATTTTTTTTTTTACACAAGAGAAAACAGATTTTTTTTTTTAAGAAGAAAATATTGTAAAAATTCTATGGATATAGTACAACTTCAGCTAAAAGCGGTATTTATTTCCAAACTCCCATCAAACTTTTGGCAAACATTGCTTAAGAAAACATTGGAGGCAACTCCCGAGTGTCTGAAAGCACGGGTTTTATGACAAAAAAACTAACAATACACAACAAGTAAAGCTGATCAAAAGAAAGAAATAGAAAACAAACAACGAGAAAGTAAAATAAAAGTGAAAGACGAAAGAAAAAGACAAGTAAATAAACCAAAGAATGAAAATAAAGATAGAAAAAATATAAAAGATGGATACAAAGATACCTAGATGAATAAATAGATGCTAATTAAGACAGGTTCCTCCAGTATTTCAAGTTGATCTATCACTTAACATCGGGTATGTCTTTTTGCAATAGAGTGCTCTAGGCTACGGCTTGATCACCTTAAAATGGGATAGACATGTTGATCAGCCCAGTACACAATCCTTAGTTTTATCTAAATCATCTATGGTGATCCTGTATGAGCAAGAAAAGACCTTAAATGAAAGAAATGGTCGAGAATCGAGATGATATTATGTTCTTTTCAGAATAATAAAGACTCTGTCCAATGTATTAAACATACAATAAATATGCATTAAATTCTACGATTACGAAATCAATATCAAATTCCTTCCCTTGCCCCCTGACGCCAAATCCCATGTAAACTTATGACACAATTGTCCACCCAGGTTGGAAACCTACCCTGACAAATATGTAAGGCTCTGCGTCTATTCACGTTACCTGATCGATACCTGCTATCGTGACATATGGGTAAAGCCGCTAGTCTTGTTTCAGACTGAATCGCTCACATTTATGTCAGCTGGGAATAGTGTATTTGTATTGTGTGTGCATGTATGATTATGTAACGTGTGCTGTGTGATGTGTGTGTGTGTGTGTGTGTGTGTCGTGTGTGTGTTGTGTGTGTGTGTGTGTGTGTGTGTGTGTGTGTGTGTGTGGTGTGTGTTTGATCAATTGTATATGACATAACATATAGGTAAGGATTATATCCCACAATGTTATCGCTGAATTATAGTAAGGATTAATAGCCACGCAATGTTCTGACATATAGGTATAGGATTTATATCCCCGCAATGTTACCCTACATATTAGGTAAGTATACATCCACACATATGTTAACTTGACATATAGGTAAGGTTTATATCGCACCACACTCTCTTACTTGACATATAGTGTAAGATAATTTAAACATAATGTTTACCTGACGATTATAGTAACGAATTATATCCAGCACGAACGTTACCTGACATAATGGTAAGATTTATATTCCACGCAATGTTTAGCGTTACATATTAGGTAAGGTTTATATCCATCGTGCATGTTAATTGACATAGTAGGTAAGCATTACCATCCAGCCATAAAAAAAAATGTTACCTGACATACTAGGTAAGATGTTATATCCACACATATGCACCCCACCTCATCTCTCCCGCCTCCCCTCCAATGACCCTGACGTACAGACACTTGAACTCTTAAAGGGCAAGGTTCACTCCTGACATTAAAGTTGGTTTTAATAAAAGCAGAAACAATGAGAGAAATATAGTTGATTGAAGTTTGGGGCGAAATTCACGCAAAGAATAACATAGGTAGAGGTTTCGAAAAGTTTTAATTTTGACGTCAATCGCGAGCAACTCCGCCATTATGTCATGTTGAATATCTCCATAATAAGTCCTTTTCCTCAATTCTGAAAATCGATTTTACCTCGTGGGCATTTCAATAATTATCAATAAGATTCATTATTTTTACATCATGCTTCTATGAAGAGAAAAAAAATCGATTTATTCAGTGACCATTAAGAAATGGCAATTTATGGAATGTATATACATGACATATTGGGGAGCTGCTCGCGATGGTGACGTCCAGAATTCAAACTTTGAAACCTCATGAATCTGTATTCTTTGGTGAATTTTCGCCAAAGCTTTCATCAGATTATATTCTCTCATTGTTACTGAATTTATTAAAACCAACTTTATGTCAGGGTGAACCTTGCCTTTAGAGAGTTCAGTGTCTGTACGTCAGGGTCAATGAGGGTAGGTGGAGAGATTGGGTGGGGGCTGCAGCCTGCAGGGATTATGTTTCATTCAATTCCTCAGCTTTGTGCGAGGCATGTGTGATGAAAATTTATTTATTTACGTATCTTTTTTATTTATTTTTTATTTACTTATTTATTTATTTTATCTATTTATTTATTCATTCATTCATTTTTGTGTGTATGTATGCATTTATGTATTAATGTATCCATTTATCATATGTAATCTCATTCATTCATTCATTCTTACATCAATTTTTATAAAGTTTTTATCATATTTATTTACCTGAGTAATGCAATTAATTATTCTTGATCTATTTTTGTTCACCTATTTTTATTGATTGTTTCATTTATTTACTTATTTATCAATCTATGTATTTGATTTATTTATTTGTGTATTTATTTGTCTTCATCTGTTTATACTTTTATATATTTATCTTTGTATCGTTTACCTGCTTATCTATATATTCATTTATTTATTTATTTATTCATTCATTCATTCATTCATTCATTCATTCATCCATTTATCTATTTATCAATTTATCTATTTATTTATTTACTTATTATCTATTCATCCACTTAACTATCTATGTTCTATTAGTCTCTCTCTCTCTTTCTCCCTCTGTCCCTCTATACATTTATTTATTTTATTTGACTGTTAATTTATTAAACTCA
>JZLH01S0185423.1:13612-26063 GCA_001188425.1 Eucidaris tribuloides | reverse complement strand
ATACTAATATATATATATCGTACATAAATAATACAAAATAAATGCAGTTAAGTTAATTCAAATAAATTACATCAATAAATCAATGAATAAATAAAGAATAAATAAATAAATGAATAAATAAATAAATAAATAAAAAATAAATAAATCAATAATAAATAAATAATAAATTCATATGTTCAAGCAAAAGGATACAATCCAAGAATTCATGCCTTTCCAGACACTGATGGCAAGGACCTCGTGATCATAATTCTTTGGCATGATCCATGACAACGCTGAATGAAATAAAAAAATCAAAAAAACATGCATTCAACCAATACCGATGCAACGTGAAGCAAAATGAAACATATCATCTAGAGAATATGAGAAGATGAGATTCCAACAGAATATCATATACCACCTGACCTAAAAAGTAGTAATAAAAATATTTTGCCACTAAATTGCAGGGACAGAAAAAATATAATAATTGCTAAAACTCCAACATGAACAGAAAGAAAGTAAATCATCTAATGTGGAAACTACGCCATCGAAATGGCCTCTATTTTCTTGAACTCAAAGAACTGCATCCAGTGTGATTATATCTTTGAATAGGTGGTTATTGGCAAAAAACAATTATTTCCAGCCAAAAGCAAAGTTTTTGAATTGACCATTCTCAACAAGATGGCAACTCATTGATCCAAAATGTATAAGAAGTTCTTTCATTATTTGATATATCTCCAGACCACTCATCATTATTCTAAATGATGTAGTTTTATTAAGTCCGCAGGGTGTCTATGTAAAACAGATAGCAGCTTCATCTTTGTCTAATCTTCTAAGTAAGACATAATTACTGTAGTCCTGGACTCCTTGATAAGGATTTTGTTTCTCTTCTTGAACTTTACTTGGAGCTTCTGTTGATCTTTCTTCATACTATAACAGAAGGTGGTTGAACATGGATCATTTCCTAACAAAACACACTGAATCTTAGTTTATATAGTTGATGATCGTTGGAGAATGGACAGACTTCGATTTGATATCCTGGCTACTAATTATTATCCAAAAGGATACTGAGCTTCTTTCATGTAGTCCCCTGCTCACTGCTTCTAGTCTCTCGCTCGCAGGCCGACTGTATACAGGTCTGCAACTAGGGCTGGGGCACATGAATACCTGTCAGATTTCATACAAAAAAAAGAAAAATATATAATTTATGTCAGTTTGCCTCAACTTGTAATGCAGTATCAAATGCAAAACCTCAAGCTTACACATCATCGGATGCATGAATTAATTCCATTAAGGAACACACTGCGCCACCAGTTAAGCATAATTTTCAAAAATGGTTATCAAATGTCTCAATTTGATTCCATGATGATCTTTATGAACCGCCAAATCCCTCAAACTGCAAATGTAAGTTGTTAGGGGTTTCACAACACTTCCATGCCCCTGACCACTATTACTACAGATTGAAGCGGCAGAGTGAACTAATATTTAAATCGCTTAACCACCAAGTACTTGTATTGCAACAAGCCAGGTATCTTTAATTATTTGTATAACTTCTCAGTGGGTTTCATATGGGTAAAAGGATAGTTTCCCGCTGTCTTCGGCGATCCCACCGATTCCGTGGAGCTGAGCTAGAAAACCGCCCAGTGTGCTAACACATATCGTGCAACTTCGGAACTCTGTAGGCGCGTATGCCCGCGGTAAGATAACACTGTAAAATACCGGTTTCTGTCAGAGCCATCGTTCTGCGAAGTACTGAATAACTGACCGATGCACTTTGCACACTAGCCATATGTTGCGAGCTCGATACCTCATCGATCTATTTGCATTCGGTCTAATTCCTGTTAATCCTGGCACCTGTATAATGATTTTGATTTTAATCGAAAAATCCTCAGTTATAATTCTATGTTTGGGTTTATTGTTGAAAAATTAGCGGTAGAACTTTATTACTGAAAGCGCTTTAAAAATCTGAGTTCTGAACTCAACTCCCACCTTAACCTCAATCAATGACAATGCAAGCATACCTTTTTTTAAGACCCATGTTTGCAGAGCTGCGCCAAGTCTGAATCGTCACTGCAGGATCAGTGAGGAGAAGAAGAGAATTATCGCCGTCCTACAAAAAGTACTTCTGTTGTGAGTTATACATTTTTTTTTACAAATGGACAGAGTTACCTCCTTTTGCGATATAATGTCTTGATGTTTCCCGGTCATGTGTACGAAGATTTTGCTCAACCATTTACTTTTCCCCCATCGGGATAGAATGCGGTGAACAATGCTCGCACACTTTTCTCTCTGTGTGAGTGCGATATCGGAAAGTCGTGCCTCTTATTTTCACTTGTAGATACTAAAGCGACGCGCTCCCTGATTGTCCGGCAGTCTTTTCTCTCCGTTCAGTGCTTCGTCTTCTCATGTTTATTGTAAAACCTGTTTTGCGACAATATCGCCGACTGTTCTAGCTGCGTACAGATCAATCCTTTTGTGCCATGTTCCGATTCTTTATGATAACGTACACAGTGTGTGTGTTTTATGTCAGTTTTTCAATCAGAATCCACACCATTCTGCTGCCATAATTAAAGGACATACAACTTCACAATGTAAAATCCGCAGGTGTCGCATTGTTGTACACACAGTAGGCGCGGTGTTAACAGATGTGTTGTGGTATTGGCACGCATAATACGGATAAAAAATAAGTAGTATCGTCAAATCTCAAAAAGAAACTAGATTTGAAGTCACGTCACTGTGGGAGTCAAATACATTAATGCAACATACATTGAAAGATCACAATATCACATAATAACTTTAGATATTCGATAATTTGATTCTGTCCTTGAAAAAAAAGATGAGGTTTGTGCTTACAGTTGTTTTTTGGTGTGGATATTTTTTAGAAAAATTTATGCCCCGCTCCCCTGCGGCCTGACCTTCTCGTTCTACCGTTCCCAAAAAAAATCGGATAAGAAGAGCAAACTTGTCGGCTTTTTCGCCAAATGAAATGTGCCTCTATGTGAAATGCCAACTTTTTAATATAAATTCTATTTCTTATCTTTTTCGTGTTTCTTGATTGGAAGGTGAATTCCTCTTATCTATGTTGGATTATTTTTCATTCATAAGTATCTCTATTTCATTTTTCTTATGTTTGGCAAGTCTCCTGACGGGCGCGTCTATCAGTATTTCCAGTAACATAGAGAATTCGGGTAAATATGTCTTCACTATGATAAATCCATATTTTGCTGCAGAAATAATGAGCATTCTGCAATATCTCACATTCTTAATGCGCTCCCTTCAATGGGTTTATGCATATAATCTAGGCTCTCCTATTCTGTGTGGCCGCGCACTGACCCGCCCGGTCCTGGGAGGGTGTTCTTTGTTGTAACTCTTAATAAGGAAAGAGATAATGTCATTTTCTCGGATTAAGTTAAGAAGTTGCGTTTTGTGGTTTGAAGTTGAACCGCACACCTTGGAGAGTTGAGAGTGGAACTGTTGGATAGATATGAGCACAATTCATTCGCGCTGAAGGTAATTTTCTTATCTTATTTCATTTTTGTTATTTGTTTATTCTAACGTGTTCTTTGCCCTGACGATATATATACTGTATTTATCTATTTGTTTATTTGTTAATTTGATCATGTATTTGTTTATTCATGTAATTAATTATTTATTAGTTTTTTTAACAAATGACAGGTATTTGTACAGTCTAATACAAATTTCATTTATACAGTAACTTCAGTACTTGCAATTATGTACAATTTATGGATTTTATAGTAAGTGATTTTTGTAGCAACTAATCTGTATGCAGTTCTAGTAGTGACAAGAGTAGTAGTACAAAACAAATAGTAGTAGTAGTAGTTGTAGTAGTAGCAGTAGCAGTAGTAGTAGTAGTAATAGTAGTAGTAGTAATAGTCGTACTCATAGTAATAGTAGTAGACATAGTAGTAGTAGTAGTAGTAGAAGTAGTAGTGGTAGTAATAGCAGTAGTAATACATTGTAGTAGTAGTAGTAGCAGTAGTAGTAGTAGTTGTAGTAGTACATATAGCACAGTGTTAGTAGAAATAGTAGTGGCAGTTTTAGTTGATGTGGTAGCAGTTATTATAAATGTATTTAACTACAGCTGTTTTCAGTTACCCCCGCCTCCCGCTCTGTTTCACTTCTTTCCATTGAATCGAACTAGTAATAGGAGTTTAAAATGCCGAATAATTCACCAAGCTAGTCCATTCAGCAACTGGATCACCTCTTTTGGGACAAGCAAGTAGTTCTTCTGGTCCCAAAGTTGTGTTGCTGGCGCAATTTTGCACCACATATTGTACCTCTTGAATAAGTGCAATAATACTGTATAAAACAGTAATAGTTCTGTAGTTCTACATGTAAATCAGAGCATATGTTTTCCCTGTAAACTTTTTCCATGTTGATCTTTAACTGTCTGGTGTTACATTAAGATATCTGACCAATGGTACTCTTGGTTTGGAACGGTTTCCCATAAGCTTCAAGACCCAGTTCTCCGGTACCATTCACAGACATGTGGTGCTAGGTGTCATGCATAATGGGCGTTATGGTGCCCTGGGCATGAGCAGGAGAGATGACCTGATGGAACAAACCGCTGGAGTTCAAGGTGAGTCTTCCTGCCTACTTTAATACGACCCCCCCCCCCCCCGAAAAATAACTGAATACTAAATAAAAACAAAGAATCATAGATATGATTAATTACAAATTGAAAAAAAATTGAAACAAATTGAAAAAAATTTACAATTACAAATTGAAAAAAAATTGAAAAAAAAGAAACAGAAATATCTAGAAAGCAAAATACTATTTAAAAAAATAGTTTTTTCATTATACAGTTCGGCCTCGGTTATACGGCCATCGATTATACAGAGATCTCTGTTATCCAGACAATGGGCTTATCAGTCATTACGTGTAATTGATACACCTTTATCAGAAGTGTACACAGAAACATGCTGGTTATCAGGGACAGTAAATAAAGTGTCGCATGTGGGAGGTCTGTTGCAATTTGTGCATGGTCTGTGGGTTGTTTATACAACAACTTATGGCATGTGTACCTCCCCCCTACATGCCCTATACTGTGTTTGTACATTATCTCTCTTGTCCGGCCATATCACTTATCCGGATGGCTGCTGGTCCCAACATAGCCGGTTAATCGAGTTCGAACTGTATACCAAAAGTATGCACTGCCTATAATGTCTGAAATATTTAGTTATATTTATTTATACTACTAGTTAGATTTTATTTACAGTATTTCCTCATATCCCAAACAATCTAAATATTGTTCTCTTTTTCATTTGTTCATTTACTGCAGTCACTGTCAGAGCTGATTTTTAACTATCAAGATGCTTATAAAAGATGTAAGTACACAAAATTTAAAGTTGCAGATACTTGTATTTAGTGATAAATTGAATGTGTACACAATTTTGGTTTCCTTTAATTAAGCCAGAATTTCGACATGTAAATCATGCATGTAGGCAGATATTTTGAAAAGATTAAATACTAAAATTATTGAAAATGAAAAAGGATGTTTCCATCCAAAATAGATTAAAATGAACTATCATTTGAACATGAAGACAATGTTTGTGTATTGTCTGAGATTCAGATATATTTCCTGTAAACATATTACAACATTCCACAGACACACACATTCTAAAAAAAGACATCAAAGATCAATTCAAATCTGAGATTACAGTCAAATTTGTCTTAGCAGCCAGCCAACCTCTGTAAAGTGGCCAGCGAAATGATTCCATTGGAGACAAACTGTCGGTTTAAAAACCTGTCTTTATATTTAGGCCACATGTTTTGTTTCCCTTGAGTAGCCGCTATTATACAGATGGGTTTCACTGAACTGTGTTTATTATACATACAAACATACAAAGTGCATGAGAAATTCAAATTGACACATTTCACTGTTGAATGATTTATCGCCAATTGTGCGGTAATGGTGCACAATATTTACCAGTTTGGAGTGTAGATATTGTAGATATATTGTTGTCTCCAAGATTCTGTGACTCCCATAGAATGAATATGTCCACACCCTGTGTTTCTATTATAAACTCAAAAAAAGTTTGGAAATCTGAGTTTGATCGATTATATCTCCTGTTTCATAGTAAAAATCAATGCATGCTTGGTATCATCGGAAAGATTATTTAATTTTCTTTACAATGATACCCTACGTATTATGATTATGTCATCAGGGAAAGGACGGTATTTTAAAATGTGGTGTAAAGTGTAAATTGAAAAGCTGCAAAAAGACCAAAGTTCGGTAAGTCACCCAATTTTTGTTGTTGTTGATGGGTGAGTTTTTCCATTGTCTCTTTGGTTGTTATGCACTCTAATGTGAACATTGACATGGATTGCAAGAAACACCTGCACAAGTAACAACCAAATAAGCAAACATAAGGCATTTAATCTCACAGACCTTTCACCACATTAACACAACAAAGTAATAAAAAAAAGTGGCAGGGGCTTGATTTGCATGGATTTTCATGTTTCTTCACATGGATCTTTGATTTCATCATTGTTCATTGATTTTAATGACATGATGATCAGAGATCAGTATCAGGTGAATGACCCACGTTCCTGCATCACCACCTGGCACCGCTTCCCCATGCTGTTTATGAGCTTTGTGATTCGTTGCTGTGGGATGGCATTCCACTCGTCAATCAGTAATTGACACAAACCTGCCAATGTCGTTGCCTTTGTGACTCTCTGCCGTACAGCCTATTCTCGTTATAACCTCTCTTTGAGAAAATCCATGCAAATCAAGCTCCTGCCACTTTTTTTATCACTTTGTGGTGTTAATGTGGTGAAAGGTCCGTGAGATTAAATGTCTAATGTCCAGTTTTTTAATGCCCATACATGTATGTTTATTTGGTTGTTTCACTTTTTGTTGTTGTTGTTGTTTGCTTACTTGTGCAGGTGTTTCTTTCAATCCGTGTCAATGTTCACATTAGAGTGCATAACAACCAAATAGAAATTGAAAAACTCACCCATCAACAACAACAAAAATTGGGTGACTTACCGAACTTTGGTCATTTTGCAGCTTTTCAATTTACACTTTACACCACATTTTAAAATACCGCCCTTTCCCTGATGACATAATCATAACAAGTAGGGTATCATTGTAAAGAAAATTAATAATATTTCTGATGATACCAAATTTGCATTGATTAGTACTACGAAACGGGAGATATAACCGATCAAACTCAGATTTCCAAACTTTTTTTGAGGAGTTTTTTTTTACAATATTGTATTTTGATACTTAAGGTGGAAGCTGTATATAAAGCTATTTTTTATTTTCTTACTGTCTCCTCTATCTTATGCTTTTATACTTTGTATATTGCATGTATTTTTAAATTAATGATGGAAATAAATGAATTGAAAAGTATCCTTCCCTTTAAAGGCTTATTTTGTTACCTGATTTTGCTCCTCCACAGATTGGCACGTCGTGAAGAAGGTCAAGGTCGGACTGCCAGTTTCCCATGACCCACATAGTTTTGAACAGATTCAGTGGAAGGTAACATCTTAATCTTAACCCCTTCATTACCATATCTTTTATTATAATATGCACAGTCTGTGGAGCTTATTTTAGTAATTTACAAATGATACCGGAATTATTCCCATAGTTCTGATGACGAGAGATGATCAGAACTACACTGTGATCTTTGAACGGTTCTGATGCGGTAGAACAATTGTCTCTTAATCCTTTGAGGGAAAAGAGTAGACGTACCACAGGCTGATAATCTGTCCATTCCTCGCATGGCGGCACAATAAGCAGTAACCTAATTTCAGTGGTTGCTGCATCCAAAAGAAAGTCATTATCAATCAGCCTTGACATGATAGTACTTTAATTGTTCCTCTGCAGTAGAACATTGCGATCAGTTCGCCATAGCGTCCTGTGATCGTTCAGAACAAAAAACTCTGTTGGTGTGGGAAGTATTGAAATAATTCTGGTGTCTTAATTGCCTTGTGAAATTTAAATCTTATTCAATTGAAGTTGACATAATCTCAACTTTAATTAAATGCAGTGTGCTCCCAAGAAAAGTTGTTTTGTAATTGTATGAAGTATTTTCCAATTGTCAAGATGCAGTGCACTTTGATTTTGATTGATAAATATTTTCAGAGCTTATATTCTCTTGCAAATTTTTTCAGTACCTCCATGCATAGGAAGTTTTAGCTTAACTCTGGATGAACCCTGGCCTCAGCTTTACTCCATCATGGCCCGATATATATTATAAACTCTCAACCCAAATTCACAGATCTGCACCAAATGATTCACATAGAGTCCATACAGGTTTAAATCCTCTGACATGTTAACATACTTGAACACACACACAGACACAAACACACACACAGACAGACAGACAGACACACACACACACACACACACACACACACACACACACACATACATACACATTTAAAATAGTAACGATGGCAACAACAAAAAATGATGGTGTTTGATAAATGGATCATTTGGAAATCTGTAGAATATCTAATCAGATATCTGATATTGAAATTAATGTCATTTTGCTATTGAAAATGGCATCATTCTCTTCATATTTGCAGCATTTGTCGCTCAACCTGTGGAAGATGACCCGCAGTGATGCAGCCAAAGAAATCGACAAATATGCAAAAGACATGAGAGCATGTGTGAGTACTTTCATCCATATTTGAGTCAGAATGGAGCCTACAATTATGTGCAATGTACAAGTTAAGTGGTAACAAAATTACTTGGGAGTGGATTGATAAGTATTGAAGAATTGTCGCAAATCGTCATTTTGTATTATAAACAAAGGAATAAAGAATAGAATGACATGATATTAATAATAATAATAATGATGATGATGATGATGATGATGATAATAATAATAGTAACAATTATTATAACAATGATAATAATAATATGGCATTAATCACATTGCATGACTGCTAAATGTTAACTTTTATTCATACTGGAAGTGGAATAATGTCTGGTATATTGATATACAATAATGTAACCTTTTAATAAAAATTTATATGGTATATTTTAACTTTTGTAAGTGTCCAAGAACTTTTTTTGCCGAGTGTATTATATTGTCTGGCCTTGAAGGGGATACCAGAAAATATCGCCCAAGCGAGAATCATATTGCACGAAAGTTGAAGACGAGTGCAATATGGTTCTTGGGAGGGCGATATTCGTGGTATCCTCTGAAAAAGGCCAGCCAATATGATTATTATTATACATATTATAGGCATTCTTCAAACTTTGTTTAAATTCATACAACCAATTTGGACCACTGACTTCCCTTTTTGCCTCACCTGTGGTCAAGGGCACGACCACATTTTTTTTTTACGTTGTGCATATACACTGTAGTATTCATACTACAGGGTCCAGCGCATAAGTGCGTTAGCGTCGATTTACGCAGTGACATATTTTGTGCATACGCGCATGGGATGCGGAAACGGGCTGTATCAGAATTTATGGCCTGGTTTTAAAGCACTGGTCAATATGGCAAAAGTATGGTAACATCGTGTAATATAGCCCGGGATGAACACACATAGGACACAGTGTGCAAAATATGTTTTTATTTCACCACTAAAATGCCTAATTTATGTAATAATAATAATAATAATAATAATAATAATACCAATACTAATACTACTAATACTACTACTACTACTACCACTACTACTACTACTACTACTACTAATATTATTATTATGATTATGATTATGATTATTTTATCATTATTATTATTTCTTCTTATAGAAACTAATATTTGAGGTGCAAAAGAAAAAAAAGCAAAAAGTGTGCCCCCCCCCCCACATAGGTATGTTTGTATTAAATGCCGTGTCCATTTATGCATGACTTAACAGCGTTCTGTTTTTATACCCTCTCCATTCATTTTTCCAGTATAAATCAAGTCGATCCAACACTCAGCTACCAGTTTGTCCAGGAGGCTAACCCGTACACCTCTCCACGCAGGAGCGTGGGGCCTAGCGTGACGCCCCGGGCCAGGGAGGTCCGACCCGCATCGCCAATTGTCGTAAGGGTGTCCCATGCCGGAGTGGACGATAGCGACGACGACGGACCGGTGGTGGAGAAAAAATTAAGCAATGGCAGTTATGAAATCAGAGTATGATAGAAGATATATATTCATTCAAATAATTCCATCATATTTTTGATACAGCATACACTCTGACAGGGACAACTATACATGTGTGCTTCAAACATGTGATGTTCCCAAACTTCCAGTTTGTGTGAAGGAAAGTGCTGCATTGTAAGATTTAAAATTTGCATTCTCATGCATGTTCTTCCCCTCAAAAACAATGTATAGATAAATATATTAGACATCTTTTTCTATATAATTTTATACCTCTTTTCCTGTATATTAGCACTACTCATGTGATCAGTTCATATCGAGTATGATTCATAATATACTAAATGAGAAAATACATGGTATGTGGTTGTAGAAATAAAATGCCATTCCACACATTCCTTTCTAGTAAGTTAATAAAGCACTATTTGAAATAAAAACATAAATTATCTGTAAAAATCATGTCTTTCTAAATGTGGAAATATATCTGTATTTTTGTATCATATGAAAAATTTGTAATATGTTGACAACTCTAATGACTTTGTTTGTTTGTTCCATCCAGTAGATATTTTATGGTATTAGTGCTGAAATTGTGATTTTCAGATATTATATATATGTGTTTTAAAAAGAAGAAAATGAATACTATTTGTTTTGTAAAATGGTTGACATGTTAGTCAAACTATTGTGTCATGGGTAATTTGAATAATATATTTTCTCTTTGTAAAATATATGTCATCATGTTTGAAAAGAAATAGTATGTGTAGGCCTAGTATATGTAGTTGCCCCTCCAGATTGAAATTATGGGGGGGGGGGGTTCAAAAATGAGTTTTGTACCCAAAAAGGGGGGGGGGCATTGTTTTGTTCATACATTATGGTATTCTACTGTGACCAATTTGTACTTTTATAAAAGTTCTGTATATCTGTTCACCAATCCTCTATTATCTCACCCAAGTTAGAAAAATGGAAAAATACATATTTCTGAACCGCTTCCCTCCCCCCTACATGTACTCAAAAAATGCTTCCAGCATTGATTCATCTCAATGTGCTCCACTGACTTATAAGTAGTGTAAAAAAGGGCAAGTATTAAAGGAGACATTTATAGAAAAACCATAAATACAATGACATACATATCTACAGATAGCTTATAAGCCATACAATGAGCTTGAATGTCATTTAAGCAATATTACTCTTCCATAAAAGTCAAATTAGAGTGAAACATCACCCTACTCTCAGGGCCGAATTTGCTCGTTCGCTGTCTGAAAACGGCCTTTAGCTGTGACGTCACAGAACGGTTCGTGGACTTGCGGGCAACTTCCGGGTACATAGCTACACACATATTAGCTGGAAAGACAACCCCTGAACTTCTGTGTTATTTACCTTCTTTGCCCTTATGTAAATGAAATATAGGCCTAATATAACATCCGCATTTTACATCTCATTATCTCCATCTTAATATTCTAAGAAATGTCCTGTTTGTGAGTAAAACGCTGAAAAGTAAGGGTAAAAGGACCGACCTCCAAGGTGCTACCGGCTGTGTAATATTGCGCTGTTCTGGGAGGTCGGTGTTTCCAGTCGGTCGGCGATTTGCACTTTTGACAGACAGAGACTTTACCTCTTTCCACCATGGAAAAAGGTAGTGGATATTAATTACATGCCTTAAGTAAATCATTATGAATAACATATAATAAAAGAACAGAAACTTCGTATCAATTTCTAGACGAGTTGGAATAAGGTCGAGGCGATTCTGCTGGGGTTACGATTCATACGCGGTAATGCGGTTGGAGCGGTAATGCAGCTATTTGGCAGCTCGCCGCCAGCGGCTTGGCCAGACGCGCAGGCCTGGTTCTATCTAATCTGATCGCTATAGCTGCCCTGGCGGATTTACATTACCTGCGCGAGAGAGAGGTTATGCAGATTGTGAGATATACGCAGTCCAACAAAGCCAAAACAAAATAGTTAAATTTAACTTATACGTGCAGTTTGATAGAAATAACCGTCTATTCTCTGGAACATTTATCGGTTTGAGATCACTATGGCTGAAGATATACTTTCTACTCAATAACACCACGTGAATAACACACGTACTCAGTGCAGCAAAGTTGACAATACACGAACAAACGAAACCAAAAAAAAAAAACGAAACAAAACGCTGAGAAATGCAGTATTCTATGTAATTTGAGTTATTTGACATATTCAAATGGAAAAAGAAAACTTAGACTTTGTCATGTAAGACGAAATTCTACCTCAGAACATGAATTACAATAAATACCGTTAATTTTGTTCTCAATACACAACTTATAATTTCAGGGTTTGTTTTCAAGACATTTCCGTACACAGATCTCGCACACACAGCGAGTTAAAAACGATTGTTTTTTTTCGGAGATTGTCCCAATTTCTGTGTT
>JZLH01S0185423.1:412-13061 GCA_001188425.1 Eucidaris tribuloides | reverse complement strand
AAGATTGGGACAGGTTATTTAGTGAGACGTTTGAGAGCAACAATTTATGTGGTGATGGAAGGCTGAATGGCTATGGAACGGTTTTGCTGATCGAAAGAATACCTCCACCTTTACATTCCAATGTACATTTGGTGCATGTATGAATGCTTATAACTTTCATGATGACCCATCTAGTATTTATCAAATCTATGGTTGCACAACCTGTTCTGATTTGGCCTTTATCTCCACATGCAGAAATTGCAACTGTAAATTAGCTTAGTAAAGCTGTACATTAACTGGGAAAGGTGTCTTCAAATTATGTGAAGCAAGTGCTGGTTATATTATGAGAAATAAGTTTATGATTCACACTATTGAATCCGTCCCTGTCATTCTTTTCATGACATATGTACGACACTATTGTGTGTGACATATATAGTTCTAGCAAATTTTCAAAAGTGTTTTTGATATCACATATAGATACTAGTATTTTTTATATGTCATTTAGATGAAATAAGTATTTACAGTCTTTCATGTATTTTATTGTGCTTTGTGCAGCTGTTGTAAGGAAATATGTATTTTTTTATGGCATAATGAATGTGATATTAGTTGTTGGAATGGTAGATGGTCGTTTTTTTTTATAGAGATGTACAGGCCAACTACTGTTTGTGTGTAGTACAACTGAAATAATGTTATTTTTCATGGAAATCTTGACAGTATTTAGTATTGTTAACAGGGCTCGACCTTAACTTTTTTTCTGGTGGCCAGCCGGGCTATCTGCCTATGATTTTTTCCAATTTCAGGTGGCCAAATGGATTTTCAGGTGGCCAAAATGCTGCATTTAAAAAAACATGGATTTTAAACATCAATTTAATGTCCTGGACATTTGAATATTTATACTCATGTTCTTCCCATCATAACCATCTCCATGACTCTGATAATAATATGTTCTTGATTGTGTTCAGTAAGGGAGATATTGAGTGACCACTCTGGAAAAACCCTTCAGTTTTGTGCCCGTTGTGCCGTGTTTATTTTTGAGCGCAAATCATAAAATCGTATGCTAGCTAATACGTTTGCATTTTTTGATGAAGTCGTTCAGGTCGTACTTTATTTTAGCTACGAATCGTGCGATTATTCCTAGTGGCCAGCTGGGCCACTTGATATGGCTTTTTTTCGATTTTCAGGTGGCCCGACGGGATTTTTAGTGGCCAATGGCACCCGGGCCACTGCTAATTTTGAGCCCTGGTTAAATAATTGGCTAGATTTTAGGGATACAGAAATTTGGGCTAAAGGGTAACTCTCGGGCCTAGGCTGAGCATCAATTGCATATTTTCTTTCCCTTTCAGTATGTTCACTCCAGTAAAATACATTTGATATATTCTATTGCCAAGGTTGTAGTATATTAACTTTTTGGAGATGCATAACATGCATTCTCATTAGACCCCAGCCCAAGATATCACGTTCTTGGTCTCCAACGGGTTAATAGGTTTTTCTTGTTCAATAAAAGTCAAAGAAGGCCAACTGTACCAGATGTGGGATCATCTTCAAAGAAAAAGTGTATGCAGGAATCAGTCAGAGACACTACAAGGTCCGTCATTGTGTGGTATGCACAGGGTACCTTTCAGTGATGGGGAAAGGAATTTATCCAAACCTGTCATATCTATGCTGTAAAAAAATAAGTTAACCACGAAAGATTGTTCAAATGTCTGTTCTGCAATAGTTCTGCATCACAACAGTCTTGTGGGTAGTATTAATTTTACCTGGGGGCCACTGTCATTACAAGGTGTACACCGTGCGTGCGTGTGTGAAAGAAATGTGTAAAAGGGGTTGTTTTTCATGGTGGGATGATGTAGGTACTTACAGTAAAAAGGGAATCAAAATAAAAGAAAATTCAGGGAAAAAAAGGGTATACTTTTAACAGAAGGATAACTTAAAAAGGGTGTCTTTTAAGATTTGAATACTTGTTTAGGGTATTCTGAGATCGACGGATAATTACTTGTTTTGGGTCCATTCTGAGAGTCCATACACGAGCATGGTGTATACCTTGTAATAGCCGTGGCCCCCAGGTAATTTCATTAACATTAGTACAGGGATCTTAATATTAAAAGCTGTTTTAATGCATACCACGTACATGTATTTTGAACAGTATATTTGTTTAAATAAAAGTATATATTAATATATATTTAGTAGACAAATATATTTCCTTTTGTGTTTGTGCTGGTTTTATTGCTTCTGTGCTTTGATAAGATATAATTAGCTGTGCAAAGAGAGATTTATTGCAGTTACAGGGAAGGTAATGTTTTAATTTTATAGTTTACTAATTGCATTCATATATGTGGATTTTTCTTCCTTTAGGGCCCTGGTAATGAGCTATTTCATAAACTTTTTTTAAACGAATACACTTCAATGTGTGAAATCCAATTTGTATGTCTTAGGTGTTGCTGTGGAAAGCCTCGGGTCAAGCTCTGCTGCTTTGTTAAAAAGACTTGCAAAAAAATTGTTGGCCTATAGTTGAGACTATATCCTTTTCTGCAAGCATCGATTAGATAACAGGCCGACACTAACAAAGTTCTCTTCAGTGTGGATAAACAAGTAGACCAGTCTAAAAAATTAGACTAGTGCCAATGTATTCGCTAAATGTTTTATTTATGCAAGGTTCAATGAGAGAGCCAAGGTTACGAATATCTAATCGAAGTTTATGTGGAAGTCAAGGATTTAGACGTATTGTTCCTGACCACATCACTGAACAGCTGTTCATGATCTTGACTAGAAAGCCTGGAATCCGGGGGAGGGGGGCAATTTACCATTGAATGTCTTATAGTGTAAAAACTAATGATGAAGGGCAAAAAAGAAAGAGTTTAAGGTGGAAATTCATATAAATTTAGTGAGGCCTGAAAAGTACTAAAGTACTTAAAATCAAGTGTTTGTAAACCATGAGTGAAAACACCAATGTGAAATTGACCCCATTATGACCTTTACCCACGTAGTATGTCCCATGTATATTCTTATACCCAAACATATGATTTGCCACCAACTTTTGTGACGAAATAAAATCGTATGACCTCTGTGACGTTGATGTGAATCTACTATTCATTTACCAAAGCATCATTACCACCAAGTTTATGATCAAAATTTATGGAACATTTTACCACTGAGAATCATTTGTCAAACTTGAATCAAAATGTTCAAACACTCATTCATTCCAATTTAAAGGAAGATGTAGCTGGCAACAAACAGGAATAAGTTAAGAAAGATTTCTGGGGAACTGTCAGTTCTTGCCATCCAATCAGATCACACGTGCACAGGCCAAGAGCTGACCTGATGTGACCGATGCATGCCGCCTGATGCGTGTTTATTGCACCGTAATAATTTATGCACTTTTTGAATCAATAAGCTCATCCCCTTGTAGCTGTTCCGGCGATCTGTGTCTATGGAAAAAAATCGCAAAGACGTAAAATTAACAGAAATTTATTAATTGATAGGGCCTTGCTGAGGGTAAGTGTCACACAGTACCCCTTATTTAGACTTTCTTTATCACCGGTCCCGTGTACTATAATTCTCACAATACTCATAATGTTTATTTTTCTTAACTTATTCCTGTTGCCAGCTACATCTTCCTTTAAATTGCCTACATAGATATACACATGCATACATACATACATACATACATACATACATACATACATACATACATACATACATACATACATACATATATACATACATACATGCATACGTACATACATACATACATACATAAATACATACATACACACATTCATACATATATGTAAACAACTGAACATACATACATGAACATGCAAACATACATAAATAGTGATTACACAGTCTCCCATTGAACAATTTCAGGTAAGACAGAAAAGTCATCACTTGTTGAAAGCATTTTACTTTTCTATTTCATTTAAAATACATGTCATATGACAAATAGTTATGACTACAACAAAAATGACCTTTATTTCTATATCTGATCGGCTTTGCCTTGGGATCAAGATGTAAAACAAAGGAATATATCATAAGTATCAAAATCATTATAAGCCCATTGAATACTATCATTCAACTGGTATTCAATTCAGTATACTTTTTAACCTTTGGTGAATTGTTGCTTGAAAAATATGAATATATGAAAAAAAGAATACCGTATTTATCACATAATAAAAAAAGGATTTGTTATTGACATTGAAAAATAATGTTTGTTTGGAGTTAATAGTGGCTGTAATACTGAAAATAATCTTTACTTAAAGACTGGCCTTTGGCCTTTGAAGTTATTACTAACCTCATAAAACCACAGCACTATTTGGCGCTGAAAGCTGATAATAGGTCTGAAATATGGCAATTGAAGGCAGTTTATAATTTTGGTATATATGGTAAAAATGAAGTTTTTTCCAATTGTGTTTTTAAGATAAAATCATTTGACACGCTTTGAAAGGCTTTTTTTTTTTTGAAATTGTTGAAAAAGAAAAAAAATGGGGAGGGTTGACCTTTTTTCAGGAAATGTACATAATATGTATCAGTATATCTGCTCAATTATTATTTTAAAAAATCACAATATGACATTGTAAACAGTTTCAGTCGGCTTAATGTTGTTTCCTGATATCTGGAGTGACAATATCATTGACGACAATTTTTTCTTACCGACCAAAACTAAATGTGGACTGTAATGCAAAGTTCATTGACCTTTGACCCTTGATACTTAGTCTTAATCACATGACAGAACCGTTCCAATATCGATAACCTTCAGCCACATCACTATCGGACTCTCGTTGTATTTATTACTTGAATGCGTTCAATGATTCACTTTTCGGGACGGTGAATGACATATTGTACAAACGTTCCACCTCCAACTTTCATGAAAAATTAATCTGTCAAAATAAAGTTATTTTAACAGATTAATTTTTCATGAAAATTGGAGATGGAACGTTTGTATAATATGTCATTCACCGCCCCGCAAAGTGTATCGCGAATTTTGTCCGAATGAATCCTGACTGCAATGAAATTTCTCTTTCAAATGACTTAAAATAGGTTCAGAACCCCGTAAAATGCGCGCGCATAATCTTGTATAATTGTGTGTGTGTGTGTGTGTGTGTGTGTGTGTGTGTGTGTGTGTGTGTGTGTGTGTGTGTGTGTGTGTGTGTGTGTGTGTGTGTGTGTGTGTGTGTGTGTGTGTGTGTGTGTGTGTGTGTGTGTGTGTGTGTGTGTGTGTGTGTGTGTGTGTGTGTGTGTGTGTGTGTGTGTGTGCGTGTGTGTGTGTGTGTGTGTACATGTTTGTGTGTTTCTATATGTGTGAGAAATCTGTCCACAAAAAAATCTCCACGCCTGATCATGATTAACTCCCTACTGACTTCATACGATTTTTTATATCAAAAAGCTTTAGATATTTGTCTCTTCCAAATCAAACATGGATTTTCGTCAAAGTTAAGTTTCATCGCCTTCAGTACAAAGGTAAACATTTTATTTGGTAGAAAAATATACTTTTACAACAACGCAAACTGTCTTAAGATATAAATAAATAAACCATATGACCAAAAAAGTACAAATGATATATCTATAATAAATCTGCTTGAAAGACAGATTTATATTTAAACATTGTAAAATCTAGTACTGTTGTAGATTGTAAAGAAATGTATACACTTAACGGTAACTAAATGTAGAAACGTTTGAAGGATTCAAAGCTGCGTAATTCCCCACAGACCACTTTTCAAAATGTCGTGTTTTTTCGTCAGACAATGCATTATATTATAATAAATGACTGACGTCCAGATTCACACTTTTGATTCAGTATTCAACAACATTTGTGACTGATGATTATTGCCGCAATACTGTTCAATAATAATTCATTTTAAATACTATTTCCACCCCGGATATCCACACAACATACTGAAGCCTACAAACGATCATGTTATCATTATCTATTTGTCCAAGGACCGTTATATTTGTCACAATTTTTCACGAAAAATGAGGCAGTGCCTCTTTAAAGCACATACACAAATTATTTTGTAATGCCCACATACACATATGTACTCACACTTTTCGGAGTTTTTTGTCAGATAATTTATTATATTGAAATTATGTCTGACTTCCAGATAAACATTTTTTGTTTGATTCAGTATTCAACAACATTTGTGACTGATGATTATAGCCGCATTGCAATATTGATTTAAATAAGATTATTTCATACAACATACTGAAGCCTACATTCGATGATGTTATCAACTTATGATTATCTATTTGTCTAAGGAGTGTTATATTTTTATATTTGCTTTCACGAAAAATGTGGTAGTGCCACTTTGAAGCACATACATTTTGTATAAATGCAGGCCTATGTACTTACACTATTTCGGAGTTTTTTGTCAGACAATTTCCAGATATACAGTTTGTTCAGTATGCAACAACATTTGTAACTGATAATTATTGCCGAAATATTTGCACTAGTAATTCAAATAAATATTATTTCCACACAACATACTGAAGCGTACATACGTTGTTGTTATCATTATATATTTTGTCTAGGGACTGTTATTTTGTCAACATTTTTCACGAATAATGTGGCAGTGCCTCATTGAAGCACTTATATAATTAATTTTGTAATGCCCACATACAAACAAATACATACAATACTTCGGAGTTTTTTTGGCAGACGAAATAGATGATTGACTTCCAGCGAAACACTTTTGTTACGGTTAAAAACAACGTATGTGATTTGTGATTATTGCCGCAATACTTAATACAATAGTAATGTAAACTCCTATTTCCATATATTGTCCAAGGACTGTCTTGTTTGTCAACATTTTTTCACAAATAGTGACGTAGTGTCTTTATTGAAACTGTTACATATATAAATAATTTTGTAATGCCCACATACAAACAAGTATTTCGAAGTTTTTTGTCAGATGATTAATTATATTAAAATAAATGACTGACTTTTAACTGAATATTTGCGCAATTAATGTAAACAGATACTGACAAATTTCCACACAAATCGTCCCCATTATTTATTTGTCCAAGAACTGTTATATTTGTCAACATTTTTCACGAATAGTGACATAGTGCCTCTTTGAAGCTTTTATATAAATAATTTTGTAATGCCCACATACAAACAAATACACACTTATAGTAATATGTGTATGTATAAAACATTACATTGTCCGTTTACACAAAACACATAGTTACAATAATGTCATCATATACCTTTTGTATTTAAACTAATGTTTGTTTCTTCCAGGAAAACATAGGATTATATGTTGCATATTAATTGTATTTTTGGTAATGATTTAGGTAGCACTGACAACAGTGTTTTTGACTTGTTTCCGAGTAGGGTATCTTCATTCATTCAATTTTCTAAGCCATTATGGTGACCTTTGGATAGTAGAATTGCATAAAGTATAATAGGCAAGAAGAAAGTAAATTCAGTAATTTGGGACCTATCCCAAAGTAATTCATTATGTATGTATTTGAATTCACGACCGTTTCACTAAATGTTCTAAAAAGTGACCTATCACCACGATACCCTGATAAAGTCGCCAATCTTATGAAACAAGCATGGAAAGAAAAATACTTTTGGAGAAATATATTTATATTCAAACACTTGCAACAAGTGAAAGTCATACAAATTTTGATTTTTGAGGACAATTCACTTTCACACTTGATATCATAATTATGACGTGCAGCCACTTTCCTTTCCTTTGGGTTGTGCGACTTTATCAGGGCGTGGTGACGGGTCACAAATTTAATATAAATAGTCAACTATTATGTTTCCCAATGGGTTTAAAACGTTTTTGAAGTTGAAAACCCGTTTCTAATTCATATTAAGGCAGAAGTAAGGAAACACGGCTTGGTACAGATGAATTGTATTTTTGATAACATTCATATAGTATCCCTTGCTTTTGTGACCAATTGTTTAAAATGACCACTTGTCTGTAAAAAAAATAGCAAAGTAGACACACTTTAATCCATATGATGCATTGTATACCTGCAGGAAAAGCAGGTAAAAGGTAAAAGGTATAATGTTCATGTACTCATTTGCAAGCACTCTAAATCTTCAAACAATTCTCTTGGATATAGCTTTGGCATCACAAGAATACCCGAAAAGTTTTATCTCTGAACACTTTCCAGAATATAGAAAATTAACATTTTTGTGAAACATTACAGTATTGCTTTGAATCAAATAATTACATAGTTTAACGTAACTATAATGCTTAGCACAGTTATCAATGACATTAAAATGAATGAAATGTAGCATTTGTCTAACATTATGTCAGAGGTGATGTTAATGGGATTTGCTCTTCCAAACTGCCCTCCTTGTTTGATTTTGAAGTTTTGTCTAATTTTGCCTGATTTTCACGTCGTCGATGCTCTCTTTCATGTTGCACTAGATCATAGTCGGAATCTAGCTGCTCGTTACAGTACCGACACAGGTGCAATTCTCTGGCGTGACTCCGTTCATGTCTCCTCAACTGCGTCTTGTAGTTGAACACTTCCGAACAATATGGACAGACGTGTATCCTATCCCGCCGATGACTTCGCTCATGGTTCTTCAATCCAATGCTGTGTCCAAATTCCCTGCCGCATGTGGCACATTTGTGTATTTGTTTCGTTTTGGAGTTCGATGTGTTCTTCTTCTTTCGTGTTGATTTTGAGACGTCTGATTTAGCACTTTTGGTCTTTTCTGCATTTGATGCAGAAGGTTGTGAAAGCTGGCTTTGTAACTTGGTGAAGCCCTCATCAGGCGAAAAAAGATTCCCTGTTGGAGATCGGGTAAACTTTGAAGTCTCTGATTGTCCATTGGTGACTGAAGCATGCAGCATCTCATCACCAGGCGTTGGGGAACCTTGGCCTGACAGAGGTTCAAGTACTGGTATACTGGAAGAGAATATCCCATTTTTTATTTGATTTTCTTGTGTAACTGTTGGGGATAATGGATCACGGATAGTTCTTGGACTGGCACCATGTAAATGCATCCCACCCATCTGTGCTTCATAGGGGGACTTTGGTCCCACTTGCGGTAGGCCCCATGGAAATCCATTTTCCTGCAGTTCTCCATTAGCTAGCGGGGATCTTATCGTGGGTACACTGTGTGGTGACTGCAGATGGCCTTGTGTGATATTGTAGGGCGATGACGGAGATCTAGCACTAATTGCTTGAGGGGAAGATGGAGATTGTACTTCGTTGTGAGAGGAAGATCTTTGTGAAAATGTGCTACAACTTGATGGTGATGACATGTATGGGGATGTTACTGGGGATGGTGATCCAAGTGATGGTACAGAATATGGCGAACTTGGTCCAGTTCCGTGAGGTGAAGTGGTTCCTATCATGGGTGCACCTCCTTGGGTAGGCAAAGCAGACAGACTGAAAGGTAATTGGGGACTTTGCAAACCTGGTGGTGCCAAGGGTTCTGGAGGCATTAGATTGCTTGGAGAAAGAGCCCCTCTCTGTGGTATTCCATGGAGTGTATGTTGACCTGCAGTTGGAGACAAGCGCCCTACTGTTGGTATACAAAAGGATGGTTGCACCATGGAGGTATTATTAGGGGATAAGGAATTTGTCACACTGGAGGGTGAATTTGGACCATCTAGCAAGGTGTTGTGCGTTGAAGACTGGAATGTTGTTGCTGGTAGGCCCAAGCCTTGATTGGAAGGACCTGTTTGATTTATTGAGTCACTCCTTGAGGTGATAGCCTGTTCACATGTAGATACAGGAGAATGAATTCTTAAAATGTGATTGAAAGAAGACGATACTGTTTCGTCAAGCTGGAGTGAGCTGTTTTTAGAAAGATTTGCTTCATGATTGAGCAATGTCCCTGGTAATTCTGTATTCAATGGAGATCGATCCTGTAGGTCTGTTCTGACTTGCGATTGCGGTTCTGTCCTGGCCAAAGCATCCGATAAAATTGATGCATGTGTTCTCTGAGTAAGATCAGGAGGTCTGCCGATGTTCCAGCCAAAGGGTGATTGTAACCTATTCTGAGCACCAAAGGAGGTTGGCCTTTGTCTTCCATTCACAGACCATGACCCACTTACATATCCGTTTTGTGATGGCGGTGGTGCTGGTGGTGGTAGTGTGTGTGCATTTCTTACAGGCTCACTGTTACAAGGGATGGATAACGATTTCTGATTTTCTGATGCAGCGTTCTGTGTCCCAGTAGTATACCTTGACTCAGCAAAATTGTTTTGCTCACAATTGTCATGCGATAAATGCTTATAAATTTGTTCCAAGGAAGAAGATAAAAACTGTTCTTGTCCTGCATCATGTTGGCTGAGAGACTTAGGGACTGCATCATTGTAAGAACTTTCAGTATTGGGGGAAGCTGCTATACCATTGCACTGCAGTGACACGAATTCGCTGGTGCATGTTCCCGAGTTTGTATGTGCTGTAATTTGCAGAGATGACTTCACACGTGGAGTTTGAATGGGAGCTGACAGTGCATCATCTTTTGCATTAGTTTCTGCAGTGAGTATGTCATTCAGTTCAGTAAAAAGATTACAAGATTCATCCACATCAGACAGAGTAATTTCCGGCAGCAGTGAAGTGTCAAGCTGGATACCATTGCTATAATCCTCGTGTGAAGGTGGTGTTATTTATAAGATGTGTCATCGAACTTCTTTAACAGTTCATCAATATCCACCGAGTCTGAAGATTCCAGAAAATTTTGGAGGGAAAGTAAATCCTCCATCACTTGATTCTTCTATGTGTCAGCCGCTAATATTTCCCGGCCATCAAATCCTGTAGGAGAAAGAGACAAGACAAGAATAACTTGCATCAGATGTTTCAAGATGTCACAATCAGTAATCAGTATAGGTTTCTTGAAAATGATTAAGATGGTTGAAAGGTTAACAATAGATCCCCAACTGGTAATAATTTACAGCTCATATCTATCAAAGAAATGAAGATTGCAAGATAAAAGTTTATGCCTAGATTTTAACATCACCAGAATGTGTTTCCAACATCCCCCTGTGTGTGTGTGTGTAGTTACGTTACGTACGTACTACCGTCGTCGTGTGTGTGTGTGTGTGTGTGTGTGTGTGTGTGTGTGTGTGTGTGTGTGTGTGTGTGTGTGTGTGTGTGTGTGTGTGTGTGTGTGTGTGTGTGTGTGTGTGTGTGTGTGTGTACGTTTCCAGTGCTATGTAGTTTGCTATCAATAATTTGCATTCGTTGTAAACAAGTAATGCTTTTCTTACGTTGTTTCTTTTATGATCAGAAATGGAAACCGGGAAAGAAATGAGTGAGAAAAAGATCAAAGCGCAATTGTTATGTATCATATTTCGAATTCATTTACTTAATTAAATTAAAATATTTTATGCTCATTGTATTGATATACGATAATATATAATTATATATAATATATTATTATAATTACATATATAAATTA
Source organism: Eucidaris tribuloides (assembly GCA_001188425.1). Taxonomy (NCBI): domain Eukaryota; kingdom Metazoa; phylum Echinodermata; class Echinoidea; order Cidaroida; family Cidaridae; genus Eucidaris; species Eucidaris tribuloides. Next base: position 1,702 of record JZLH01S0185423.1, on the reverse strand, counting down.
TATATACCGGGGTCAGAAACGAGATCACTTTTAAAATGGCCCCAAATAATTATTATTTTCAAATTTTTGCAAAATGATTTGTATTATATGAAAAGCCTGAAAATATCTTTTTTCATATGAATCCCCAAAAGTCTAATTGATTCATGCTTGGTGATGCACCGCCACTTTTATAAAGGACATGAAAAATTAGGTGCGCAAGGGAAATTGGCTTATCCACTGCTCACAGTCGGATTACCAGTAACAACAGATTCAAAGCTCTCTTTGATTTTTGTTAGCATTGGGGTTGAAGGCGTAAGTTGGCAGTGGTGGGGTTAGGGGTGGTGGCCCAAGTGTTGTGTGGTATGGGTTTTGTGCATGATGTGGGGCTGCTATGGTAGTTTGGGGTGGCTGGGTGGAGGCCGCGTGCAGCGCTCGCCACCGGGCGGGCCTTCCAAAATTCCTTGAGAAAGGGGCTGGCTGATAGCACTGTTTTGAACTGACTGTTTGTAGTATTTGCAATCTTTCTAAAGTGCGAAGATACGCTGACATTCAGATTCGCATTTGAAAGTGATAGTTTTGCTCCATTACCTTTACCACGGCTTTTGATAAGTTCTTAACCTTTGGAGTGTGAATGATTTCAATTATATTCAGATGGCTAGTACAGTTATCGAAGACTGTGATTGCGTCCACAGCTCTCACGATGATATCGCTTTTGCTAGCGCGATTCGGAAAATGCTTATATTTTCCCAGCAGCGTGTATATTTTGGGCCTCCCTATATTGGGAATACTCATTTTTTCGAACGGTATCTACCGCCCTCGTGACGCGATTCGATGCTGTACGACCAGGATGACGTTTGTTGTTTGTATGGCTATGGAGAAAGCTTTGTGCGAAGCTAACCCCTACACACCACCCTCACCATACACCCCACACCTCGCCTACACCGCCTTTGAATAAGAGCACTTTTTCCTGTATAAAATTGCATAAGTTGGTCAAACTGATATTTACTCTCCGGACTATGGAAATAAAAAAAAGTCACTGGTTTGTCTTTAGATTCATATGAATGTGTGGTGTTACGGCAGGCAGAATGATTTGTGCTCAACAACTAACAATTTATGTTAGTGCGTTTAGCGGTTGTTCATGATTTGTTGCACGACGTCCAATCTATGGCTACGATAGTAGAACATACTCTCGAATTGCAACACTGCCCGACGTAGCAGAATTGCTTGCGCCCTGTGAGTTCACCTACGTTGTTGTGCAATCGATAGTGCATCGGTATCCGTCCTGCTAAAGTGAGTCTGCCGAAAACATGC
>JZLH01S0185411.1:34029-47702 GCA_001188425.1 Eucidaris tribuloides | reverse complement strand
CGGGGCAAACGCTGTTTTTGTATACGTTTTGATGAAGTTAAAACCCAATCAAGAGGTATAGAATACAATTTCATAAGACTAGCTTGTGAATATGTTGTCTGACCAGATGAAAAACAACAACACGAGGAGGAACAGCAATATGCGGGTATGGGCTTTTCAATTAAAAGCAACATACCAACACCTTTCAAGAGGAGGGTAACTCCCCGTAAGAAGTAATTATCTAAAAATTCAAGAGAATGAAACTCACGATGTGGCAAATGACAAACATATTAATGTGAACCACAATATTTCTTTAAGTCGTACACATTTATTTGACTTTTGGGGTAGAAGATATAACACATAAAAGACACACATCAACAACACCCCATAAGTCGCACTGCGCCACGATAGAAGAAGGTCCGGGGTGGGGGGGCAGTTCATTATCAACGTGTACACCATCGCGTGGAAAAAACGCGTAAAACGGTTGTTTTTCAGCGTCGGACGATTGTTACGCAGCGTACATTGAAAAGGGTGTCAAAATCAGGAAAAAACGGTATACTTTTAACCGAATGTTTACTTCAAAAGGTTCTTTTTCAACACTGTGGAATACCTTTTTTAGGGTATTCTAGATCGACTGTCTCAATAACATGTTTGGGTCCATTTTGAAGTCCATACACCGCATGGTGTATCGCGCTTGTTAACTTATGAATTACAACTCGTTCGCGTTTTTGGCTTAGGCTCCTGTTTTCTCATTACTTCGATCACTAATAATACACGTACATGTTTTGTAGAACAGAAGAAAAAGGGGGAAAAAAAGAAAATGAAAGAAAAAGAACTGGGATGAGCCGAAGTTAGAACGTGATCTTAAATACATTTTGAAATAGACTTATCGGGTAAGTCTTGTTCTTTTATTAATTTTTATCAAAATTGCTTAAAATCTGGCTTAATCTCATAAGAGGTTTGTATAATGGCTCTGCAGGGCCGTGTTCATGAATGATGAATCTGACTAATGTGTTTAAATCTTTTGACGAGAGTATAGCGTTGATAAGATTGGCTTTGTTTTATTTAATCGTTGACATTTATCGATACAGATTCTTCTTCTCTAAAGAATACATCATCGCGTTCAAACGCTCGCTCGGGCAGAAGACAGGATTAAGCCGCTGATAACTTACTTGACCAGCGATAGCTGAGCAAATATTAGCAAATACACTTATCAAAAATCAGAACAATTGCGAAGAAATTCTCTCCAAACTCATCAACCCACGGGGCACCTTTTGCGTGTGCGCACATTCTGCATTCCTACAAATTGTATTCAGTGTCACTACGGGAGGGGGGCACGCCTCCTCCCCCACTCAAATCGGCCAGCAAAAAAAAATGAGGAAAAAAGACAAGGAAGAAAAGGAAAAAGAATACTGGAGGCGAACCGAGCTAGAATTGTGTTTATAGTGCACCTTTTTGAATAGACAGTCAGCGAAAGTCTGCGTTTTTTTAACCTTTTACTACAATTGTTTATTTATTGTATTTGTTGCTGGTTCTGGTTCATGGTTCTAGTCAAACTGCATAAAACTCCGCTGATGTACATGCCAGGCCGCAATCGACTGACAAATTGTAATAGTAATTTGAGAGTAAACACGTTCTTGAAGCGCTTATTCAAAGTGGTAGTATAGGTTTGTGCATCAAATGTGGTATTCAGGCTTTCCATGATTATTCACCGTGTTAGACTGAGAGTATCCCCCCCCCTCCTGTGAATCAATTTTCCCCTAAAATCTGTCGTCGTAGAAATTGCTAAAGACGTATTTTCGTATTTTTGATTATTGCTTGAATGTAGGCCCTAATTTCACGAACATTGATGAAGGGGTCAAAAAAGTCCTCATAAAACCGCTAGAACCCATGACTTCAGGGGTCCCCGCTCTGACCCCCTGATAGTTACCGTCATGTTTTGAAAGCAGCTGCTATCAGGCAGTCAATAAACAAAAAATTAACCATGGAAGTGCCCAAGAGATTCCGAAGGCGGGTGTTTGTTTTTGTTTTGTTTGTTTTTTTATTATTGTCGACTGTAGCTGTCATTATTAAAAAAAAAAAGTGTTATTAGGTCACATAAGCTTATAACACGGCACACTCATGCCGAGGCTCAGCTTCAAGGGGGCTCCGCCCTGACCCCGACAAATCATCCACCACAATTTGAAAAAATAACCTCTATCTGCGCATTTCAGACTACTGAATTCATACCTATGAATGAAGTTACAATTTTGAAAAAATGGGGGTATTTTAGTTATTTTTTGATGTCAATTTTTCGATGCTTGGAGAGTGAAAAATACCGTATGAAACTGCTAGAAGCCTGGCGTCCAGGGGGCGGAACTCATGACCCCAACTAGAGGGGGAACCCTATACTTGAAACGCTGGAACCCATCGATTAGGATGGTCAGCCCTTCCCCCCGTCATCCATTTTATTGACTTTATATGGCACCCCTCCTTTGAAATGGCTACGGGCCTGCAAAATGGCATTTTCTTCCTTTGGAATTTCCAAAAATGCTTTCAAACCGCTCGCTCGCTACGCTCCGCTCGCGAATTGGCCTTTCACCACTAATGACATAAACTGCTTAAAGCCGTAGCTTCAGGAGCCTTACTCCATCCGGAGCGCGAATATTTATTTACACAACTGTTAGTGCCATTTTCAGCAAAGTATGAAGAATGCTCTGGTAGGAGTCTAGGTCGTCGCGCGCTGTCTGCGTCACGAGTTCCAGTGGTTTCACTAGTACATGAGATGATATATATAGACATGAAAGTATGCGTGGGTGGATGGGTGGGGTGTGTGAGGGGAGGTGGGGCAGTAGTAAAATGTAATAATGTGTTTTCTATGTAACCGTAATTTGAAGAAGTAGATGTGTAATGATTGTTTCTTATAAGTAAAATATTTGCAAAATTATACATGTAAACGTGGCAGTGAATATTTCAGGCCGAGATCGACCACTGAACTCTAGTGGCTGCGACCGTTGCGACAAAATGCCCTGTCCAGAGACTCCAACTCTCCCGTTTTCGGCGGGAGATCTCCGCTTTAGAGTCCATTTTCACAAAATCTCCCACCTTCCTGCTTGAGTTGTAATCCCTCCCACCCTAGCTGCGTTTCTCATTTTTTCTCCCGCCCAACCACCTTTTTGAAAAGGAATGAATCTTAATCGGTGGATTTGACCTCATTTAGTATTGTCCTATGTTCAAAACTATAGCACCAAAGAGCTTGGCCTCTGGGCGCAAGGAATTTCGTGCTTTGCGCTGGTAATGTGGGCTACGCACACATTGAGTCAGAATCTCCCGTTTACGGTACTAGGAGGTCTCGCCGGGAGAATCTCCCGCTTAAGAGGTGTTTAAGGTTGGAGTCTCTGCCTGTCATGTCCTGTCCTCGCGATTTAATTAATCAAGTACCGGGGGGGGGGCAGTAAGTGCGTGTGAAAAAAAAACGCGTAAAAGGGTTGTTTTTAGGGTATCAAAATCACCGAAATCAAGATAAAAGGGTATACTTCAACAGAAGTAAGTACGAGCGGTGACAAATATATACTAACAAGGCTACATCAACGCATACAAAGCATCATATCAGGAATCATCTGATTCTGTACGTATCAATAATCAAGATCATATTTCATCAATTCCTATCAACTTACAAACTTTTGGACTGTCGCAACGCGATCACAAGCGACACTGTACTTTCGACCAATCAGAGAGCTTGCTGTATGCTGGATCTTTTTTATTTCTGATACTCCTTCACGTAAAAGATTATCTTTTTATTCTTACAAGAAAAAGAAATGTCCCAAATATTCTCGACTATCAAAAAAGCTCGAAAACGGCCTTAAAATGCAGAATACTAGCCAGAGTATTGGAGTATCCGCTTCAAGGCTTTTTATCATCTTTGGTGGGAATATAAACGATCATTCCAAGACAGATTTTCAACACCAAGCTAGCATGCAGTGTTGTGTATAAATTGATAAAGATTCTCAACTGGGTCACGGTGAGTTTTATTTTTGGAATTCTAGCTCGGCGCAGCGCGGCATGCCAGCCTTGCCACATAAACAATTCCGAAAGAGGTCAAGTTCCAAGATTGCTACCGCGACGGAGAACGTGACGCAATAATGACGATGTCGATACAAAAAGTTACATTGCGATTATTGAGGCAGAATTTGAGACTTTCTGCTTTCGCAGGGTGAGATTTTAAATGTAGTTAAGGGTGCTTATTAGTCCTCACTCAAGATTTGGTTCTGGCTTGGATGTATTTTTTTTTCGCAAATGATTTCGATCCAAGTGCCAAGTCGCTTTTGTGTAGTCCCACGTATTTGAATCTTTGTTGGTTGACAAAGCACACAATGCAAATTTTGTGCCTTGCAAATTTCGTTCATGCGTGATTGCACTTGCGAATGCGAGTTGTCACTCGCGTGCCAGACTATTATTGACATACATAGCTGCTGCTGCATGCTGCTTACACCATGTACACAGAGTATCTCTACCTAGTAAAGATCTAGAGAAATCTAGTATGATGAGGCTGGGCAGAAAATGCAGTTTTATTTTTCGGGGCTAACGTTAGATCTACCTTTCAAGTCCAATTTACATTGAACCCTATGAGGAAAGAGCTAACTTTTACAGTCTAGGGGGCTATTTTGTTAATTTTGGGGGCTAAATCTCCTTCGGCCCTAGTGTATTTCCTACACTCACAGACACTTGCTCGACTCACGAGAGTGAAAGGATATAAAACTAAAAGATAATTTCTGGCTATTGAAAACCATTTTAACAATATTGTTATGCATTAATGTTAAAAATATCACATGCCAAGTAACATTGTATCACTTTGGCTTTGCAGTGCTATGAACTGAGTATTGTGGCATGTGCTGAGTAGCTTTAAAGTTTAAGCCAAAGGCAATCACAGTTTTTTTTTTTGGGGGGGGGGTGGATCTATTTGATGATAAGCAGCATCTCTCAACATTACTATGAATATGAATGATTAAATGGTCTTTCAAGGCCAGCCATGAGTAAGCACAAAATAAACAGAAAGAAAAGAAATGGGAATTGGGGACAAAATTGCGTATGATGGTATGTAGTGTACACCTTTTGAAATAATGATATGAAATAATTTAGCATGTGATTCAGTTTAGTAGCCAAACTTGTTCTTTTTTATTTCAGTCGTCTTCGTATTCAATGATTTTGTTCTGTTTACTGAAAGTGGCAGCATACATGTAGGTGTGTCCACCAAAGTAAACATTAGAGCAGTCTGTCATGAATTTAATTGAATTTCATTTCTATGATCTGTCTTTGAAATCCAGGCCAGCAGCGAGAGCTCATCATGCTGTTGTTAACACACCACCAACACCATCAAATACCAAACAGTTCCTGTACCAAAGTAGACAAGGAAATGGCATGTCACCAAGATTACAACAGAGTGAGTGTAAATCACAGTTGCCTTTAACTCTTTACCAGTTGGAGACTATTTGATTTCACTATAATACGCATTTTGCATAGACCCCAACAGGAGTTACATTTAACTCGTACTTATAGTCTCCAACGGGTTAACGTGCTGAAGTCGCAGATCTGCACCAAATAATACACATAAATTTAATAGAATTAGAAATCCAGTGGCATATTAAGAGTTAATATGATGTATTCACAAGACACATTGCTATCTAGCAACACCAGAGTTCAGTCATTTTCTTTGAACTTTTAATGTGTCACTGATGCAAGTTTGTGCCACAGATCAGTAGACCAACCATAAACATGTAGGCCCCCTACATGTGTTTAATTTTCCTTGTAACTTATGTTCAAAGAGACAAAGACAATACAATTTGTATTATTAATAAAAATTTAGTTATCTTATCCTTTCTTATCTGATATTTATCTTATTTTATCTTGTCTTATCTTATTGTATCTCATAGTATTTTGTCTTGCAGTTTTCATATTTTGAGAATTAGTTCACTAATCACTAGTATGTGGATAACACCATGTTTAGTAGTATTTTATGTTAAGTTAAATGGTTTTGCAGTGCCGTGCACTGCTTTGTAAACATATTCTTTCATTACATTTTATGAATTTTTCAAGGTGTCAATTTGTCAAAATTGTTGGATGGGCAAAACAATTTTTATCCCACCCCCAATATATGGATAACACACATAAGTAGTAGATAGTTAATTATATTCAATAATATGTTCTTCTTGTCTCATTAATCTGTATTTCTAGTTCGTAATATGTTCATCCAGACCCAAGAAACACCCAACCCGAACAGTCTGAAGTTCATCCCCGGGGTTGACGTGTTAGGGCAGGGTACCAAGGATTTCGCCAGTGCAATGACTGCACACTGTTCTCCACTGGCAAGGTACGATAACATTTTTGTGTGATACATGTCAGCCCCTACATATAGTGTATACTTAACTCATTCTAACTTGTCATATTGCGAAGTCAAGAGATACCTGAATCATGGTTTCTTTCAAATGGTTAATGTTAACAGGCATTCGTTTAAGAGAATACACAGTAACTGGGTTGACTGCATGGAAAATCTTTCATCAAATTATCACATTTCCAATATTTTCCAGCTGAAGAGCTAAATACATTTGCATTATAATAGTGGGACGCTAATATCCCTTCATATGCCCAATAAAAGTGACGGATTGCAGTTTGAGTAACCCGACGGAGTTAGCTCCGTTGCTGCAGTGTGTATATGCAACAATTAACATTAGTCCCACATATCAGATTTCTGTGTTAGTACTTTTGTCGAGCAGTGGGCATATATGCGTCATGTTGTCGTTATGTGGGGCCCTTTGCGTTACAGCACCAAAATTAGAATTTTGTCACATGGTCTTCTTGCATTTGAAGCCAATAAACTCAAAATATCCCCCTTTTCAGACACGTAACAAAGTATACATTTTCTGAAACGCTTATACTTCAGAGATCTCCTGCAATCAGCCAAGGTCAAGTTGCGTATACAGGGACTGTGTAAAAAATTTAACGACGTAATATCACAAAAATGTATAATTTCTGTGATTATTCGATGACAACTCATTGCACCTGTCAGTATTAAGCATGGCTCAAATTTGATGTCATGGTGTGAAAGAGCACACTTTCACTTAAGGAAAAATGTAATGGTGTCTTTACTAGCTTTTCCGAATTTCAGATGTAGTGATAAAGGGTGTGGCCAAAATATGTTAAAAATTGTGTTGACGCATTTGTTACAATAAACATTAATTACACTAATTAATCAAATAGTTTACTAAAACCTAATAACAAATTTTAGAGATTAATTAGTATAAAACAGAATATTTGTTAATAAATGAATCAGTAGAGCTGTATTTAAAAATTTCAACCCAAAATGTAGCCACTGAAGTGAACATACAGTGCTGTCTTCCATTCAGCACTACTTTCATGCTCCCTTTCATAATGTGTACAACGTCAAATGGCAGCATAAGCTACACCAGTCATTAATTAAGTAATTAATGCACCTGAAGACAATTAATGTCACTTTTAACTTTGAGAAATTGTTAAGTACAACATGTGTCAAGTTAGTTCAGATGCCTATCATATACTCCAAGAATAGCTTATCTGCTGCCGCAAATAGTAGCGAAAAAACAAAAGTGTACAGTGAATTTGCAATTCCCCATAGTGCCGTTTGTACAGCGCTCCTCCCACCGCTTATCCTCACCGCTTTCCACCAGATTTACCATCGTTTAACATTTTGCCATTTTTCACTTAATTAACAAAGTGTCATTACAGATTCGTTACTCAGATTTCAAGCTGAGTAATTTTGCTTTAGAATGAGCCCAAATTCATCATAATTGGATAAAGAATAGCTCTTGGGACAACAAGTTGAATGAAGAAGACGAACTAAAAATGTAACACCACCAGGTATTGGGGGGGTCCCACCATACAAACACATGACCATATCCAAAACGAAGTGTCTGTCTGTTTTCAACTACTCTCTCTGTCTATAGTGCACATTTGAGAATACCATCTGTTTGAAAGCGGGCAGATGTTAAAATGTCGTTCGCTGCCAAGTAATCAACCAGTAACTGGTGTATATACTCTTAAATATATCTATGTAAATAAAAACGCCTACCGAATGATCTCCTTGCCTGTTACCTTAAGAGGTCATCTGATAAAGATCTAAAATAGCCTAGCAACAGGAAAACCCGTCGATTTCGTGCCAGTCAAAACGAGGTGCATTTAAGACCTGCGCTTAAAAGTGAAAATCAATAAGCGACCATTTCAGTTTTCTGTGCACATACACGTCAGTCAGCAGAGGCCCTGCATCAAAAATCCCTCTTTGCTGCCAGCCTCCGCGGTATTCATAGGTGAAACGCGCGCATGTGGATGTCCTTTAGACTATAAGAGCCTGGGACATATCATTTGAACTCCAAATAAACTTAGAAAATCAATTCTAATAGTCTAGTCTCTCGATACATCACTGGCGTAAATTGTCATTCATCTTGCAAGGAAAGATACTCTTCTCAATCCGCTCTTCGATCAATATCTTTTAATTTCGAACCCACATTTTCATTCGATTGCTCTTCTTAATTAGTGGTCGTTAATTTACTTCGTTCTCTCTCAATGAGGCTCAAAGTTTCATTGCTAAAATTGAGGAATTTAATGAAATTTCGAACAGGTTAAACAGTCTAGTTAAATATCTCTTGATCTCACTAATTTTACATCACTGTAAAGAGCAACTAATTCACTCTTTTGTCTTGTCGTGCATTTCGGTATTCATGTTTATACGGTCATGGATCCAGCAAAGGTGCACACATGAGTACATATAATGCCACTCAGTAAATATGGAAAGTATTTCATGGATGCTGTGAGTTCCTACTAAACTGTGATTGCGCCACGAGAGAATACAAACATGCCTTTCACTGCATCGCATGCTATCGGGAAACAGGTTCACATAAAGGTCATCACAGTGTTCCTCCACGTGGTCGTTGCTTCCCTTGAAATTCTACCCCTCCCGACGCGCCACCTCGACTTTCCGTCCGCTGGCCGCGTTAGGTCAAAGCCGCAAATTCACATACCAGAGCATTTAAGATGAATCCAGACCCACCTTATGCGCCCTTCCTTATATTTCAGATCTCTCGCCTGATCACTTTGCTGCCGAGGATCGCTGACTGGTTATAAACTAAATAGCAAGAACAAATGTCATAGAAAGAAACTGCGAATAGACTTGGTCATTGCTACCATACATGACTCTGTAAAAATGTCGAGGAGATGCAAGCAAATTGCTTTCATTTGGAGTTTGATAAACAGAAAAGCGAAAAATTCATTTTTTATCATCTTTCTGACCTCAAGTTTTATAACTCTGATCAGGAACGATTCAAATCGAAAATAAAACACATATAGGCTAGTAAAAGTTTTGGCAGTATCTGCCACTCCGCGGGGCCGCCCGATGGCCGTCACCGCCTCATTCGTATTCCTTTCGTCTATTTTAATATTCTTTTTATACCCATTTGTGATTCAAGAATAATTGTAATTTCAAAGAAAGAAGTGCTCTCAGCCATTTTAAGTATGCAAAGCGCAAAGAGGTCTTCGGTGTCTGCGTTTGGTGCCTCATTATGCCTCATTTGCATTACACACTGCCGACTGACTGCATAGACTGTTCTCCGCCTGCTGTTATCATTTTCATCCGGTAGGACATTAATTTAAATGAATAATTTGCAATGGACAGCATAACTTCTCTAATGAGCAAGGTTTTGGTTTAGGATGTGTTATTGTCCATCGAATACCCTACTGAAGAATCATATATTATAGTTGACAAACTTTCTTTTATGTGCTTCCACGATGTAATAGTGTTCTTTAACCTTATCACCCACATCTGACAAGCAATTATTGCCGATGGAAGGCTCAAGAGATGGAGTTGGCCGGTCGACTCATCACAGTCAGGCAAACTGGACGATGGACAATTGTTGACTGCGAAGGTTCTAAAACCTGCAGCACTATGCGACCATCATGGACTTCTTCGCCTCCGCCTGCCATTTTGTTCTGGTGATACACAGGGCCCCAGCAGACACAGGTATGGACCATAGGTGCTGTATCAAAAAAGGCCCTCAGTCCTTTCAACCCCCCCCCCCCCCCCACTTACTCCAGGGATGGAGGGACCACACGTATGTTCTCAAATCTTCAGTAAAGTTCGTACTTTTCATGTGACAAAATCTAGCTCGAGAATTATTAAAAACGTTGACTTCCCACATGCGTGATTTCTTTGAATATGGGGAGCGGCCGTGTTTCTCTCTCTCTCTCTAGTAGCTTCTTTGGAGGCCAAAGCTGCTCTATGGTGCCAAAGAACCCATTTTGAGGTCAAAATTGACTGTTTTGACGGTGAATAGACATCAAAGCTTGCTCATTCAACCAATTAGAATGTGAGGATACATAGTATGAGGTATGTAATTCGATGCCTACATCAAAATAATTTTCATATCTATTGTAATCTGTATTTGAAAAACATCTTATTTTGAGCAAGCTGTCCTTCATATAACCACTCCCGACCCTTAGCGAACACTCCCCAAAGAACAATTTTCCCAGAAGGGGACAGCTCCCACGGAGACAACTTCCCGTGGAGAACTACCCTGAGGACAACTATCCCTGAAGGACAACTTCCCAAAGACAACTCACCAACGAGGACAACCCCCAAGCGACATCTACCCCCAAGGACAACTCCCTGGTTGAGCTTAACCATGTTTTTCTGTTTTTAAAAATCTGGGTGGTCCTCGGGGGAGGTAGTCATCCAGCGGGCATGGTTGTCCACTGGTGAGTCATCCCCAGCAGTGAAGTTGTCCTCTAGTGGAGTTGTCCAGGCGTTAGTTATTTGATCTCCTTTGTATATTATGGCCAATCTGTTTGTTCATTCAATCCAGCAAATCCAGGAGTGATGATGAGACGGTCATGATGATCAAAGAATTACTAGACACGAGGATAAAGGGACCAACAGTGCAAGAAGATGGTGGTGATATCGTTTCAAATGGTAATATGATTGTGAAATAATCCATTTCAATTTTCAATCCGTAATGTAATGTACAAATGAATGGAAATTTTTGAAGCATGTTCATATACCAGCACTTATTTTGTGTGGTAGTACAGCTTTATTTCTTTTGTCCCCTTCACTCCAGCAGATAGATATAGCAAATTGCCTTTCATCCATCTGCCGAAAAGAAACTTGTATTCTTAATCCCTTCCCACATTTTCAACGGTACAATAAAAGGATGCCATCTCTCTAAATCAGCAAGATATTGCCAGCATTTCTTATGCCTGAGATAAAGCGTCAAAGTTAATCGATTCTTTTCTCAGTGAAATGCATTTATCATATATATGTATTCTTAGCTGCCCAGGCTTCAAGATGATATTCAAACCAATTATCAACCAATGGATCATCTTTCCGAGGTCTTAGGTCATTTGATTTGAAAACTAAACTTTGATATTTATTTCATTCCGTATTAAGCCAACAAACTGTTGACGTTATCGGGAGGACAAGCTATGTTGATTGGTCCTTCTTTTCGTTTGTAGTACCGGTAATGGCAGCGACGTGAAAAAACTGAAGAGTTAATACGCGTGTCCATTATTCATTCTGTCTTTGTCGGGTTTTGAGGATGGATTGCCTAAAAGCTCAAGATGCAGGCCGCCTGCTACAGCTGCCCCAGTTCATTGCCTGAAAACCTTTCAAACACGGAGTCCAGAACCATGCTGCAGTTCTACATCCCAGAGTGCCAATCCGTGGAAACAGGTTTAAGAGAAAGTTATGGTTCTAGGCTGCTACTCCCCCCCCCCATCCCGTTAACAACTAACTCCCCTCGAGACGGCTTCTACCAGCGACAACTACCCTGGAAGGAGTCAATAATCTTTCAAGTTTAACAATCTGAGTTGCCCTTTGGCAGGAGTATGTCCTCAGGGGAGTTGTCCTCCGGGGAGTGTCTTGATGCACGCGAAGTTGTCAGGTCGGCATTGTCAGTCATGTTATCTGCGCCTGTGATTGGGCAAATAACTCTTGTATTTCTGGAAGTTCAAATATAACATTGAGTTGCTTCAAATTTTGATACACCTGAGCTTGATGATAAGTTCTTGTTAGGAGAAAATAAACATCAGAATACAAAACTTCAGGACAGCAAGTAACAGTGTATGTATGTATGCAACTTCAAACTGGGAACATTGATAAAGTATGCCTTTAAGCTTTTTAACCCTATGTTAAACTTGGGCGCGTTCAAATTGCCACCCCCCTCCAAGCACGCATAAAATTTTGACTGCATCGCTTGCTGATTTTTTCTTTTGAATCTGCGGCATCTTTTGAGACCTTTTGGCCAAAAATCGCGGACATAACCGTTTCAAGGCTGCACTACGTTTTGTACAGCATGTCGGTAGCCCCGAATTTGCTCAAAATGTGATCATGTACAAAATTGATGCAAATTGTATTTTTTTGTTTAAACTCATATTAAATATGCATGAATTCACTGTCAGTGGCAGCAATTATTTTATTTTAGCATAATTGTGCTGCTTGTAAAAATTTGGCCGTTTAAAACAACAACAAAAACAAGTAAAAAAACAAAGAAACACACAGGAAATTTACAAAAACATTTAGAAATGCATAAAAAATGTGATTTCAAATAGAGCACATTTTATTTTGCTAGGATAATTGTCAGAAGTGTCAGAATATTTTCACCGAAAGTTCAGCAGGTCTACTAGTTATTTTAAGTGGATTACAGGCGAAAACATAATTATTATGCACTTATTTGCATAATTAAAGGTAATGACATTTTGGGGGTAAGTCCTCAACTATGGGCCTGAAACAAATTTTATTGCCACTTATTTGATAATTTAAGTAATGACATGATGGGCGGTAGCTCCTTCAACTGGACTGACGACTCTAGAATCAAGTTAAACTATGCAAGGATTATCCTGTGAAAATTATGTAGTCAATGTTGACTCATTCTAGAATAACTAATGTCTATTGTCTCTCGTGGCAGACAAACCTGCCTGTGCTGGCCTCTCTATCGCGTCTTAATTTTATCGTACCCGCGATAAAATTAAAAAGTATGTTCATGCTTGATTCTCCTTTAGAAACAAAATTAGAGACAATCCTTCAGCTGGGAGATTCCACTGTAACTTAGTTATAGTGGTATACATTTCAACTGATTTGGTTCTTGAGGATTTCAAGTGTTGCCAATCATGTTCACTAACCTTTAAGCCTTTTGCACGGCGAATGTTGCAACTGTGCACAATCGTCAATTAAGAATGAACATCGTCATAATTATTTTCCCTTCACTATGTACAGGATACCAGCTAAAAAAAATAGCTTCGCTGCTTTAAGGGACATCTTTAGAAAAAATAACCATTTTCAAGTACGCAATAAGGGCGAGTAATTCAAAGAAAATAATTGAAAAGAATAATCATCATTATTATCTATCGACTCGGGAATCAATTCAGCGTGTTAAAGAGTTAATTACTTTACAAAAAACAGAACTATATTTTTTGAAACATCAAATATACCAGTCTGTAGTTTTATATCCAGCTTTTATAGCCAAATTTTCTGCACTCAATAAAAAAATAATAAATAAATAGATACATACACGATTACTATTTAGTCGATACTTATAAGCAAAGATTACCAGAGATCTCACTATGCAAGATCCATCATTCTCCCTCGCGTTTCTGCTTTATTACATAAGTAGACTCGTGGGGGGGAGTTTGACCCCAGAGGT
>JZLH01S0185411.1:13869-28138 GCA_001188425.1 Eucidaris tribuloides | reverse complement strand
TACTGTTTTTCTTTGTCTATTTTGTTTGTTGGTTTGGGGGGTGTGGTTCATTAACAATTACATTAGACTCTCATTATAACAAACTACTTCTGACCAGGTAAATTTATTAACCCATTAGAGACTGAGAACAACATATCTAGGACTGGGGTCTATGGGAAATTTGTGTTATAGTGAAATCAAATAGTCTCCAGTGGGTTAATAAAATATTTGTGCACCATGTCCATTTCAGGTCAGTGTATTCCTATCCAGAAGGAGATAAATACCTGATGCCAGATGCCATGATAGCTGTCAATCAAATCTGCTGTGCCTTATACCACGAAGATAACAACTGGCATAGAGGTCTCATCACGGGAGTGCCGAACATTGATCTTGCTGAGGTGAGTCAAGCACCATAGAGATAACAAAATGACTGGAGGGGGCTTCTGAACTGGGATATTTGATATCTAGTGTCAGGGTTGTCACTTGTTATAGAGCCATGCAAACATGGTCTGACAGTGAGCATATGCTTGCAGTGGGAGTCATGTTTTGTGGTATGTGGAAAATGGTGCATTGATTATGGCAAGATATATGTTTGTTTTGTTTACATGGTAGACTTTATTTCCCATTGATATTTGTTTTTGTTATTTCTTATTTTTCCAGGGGGGGGGGGGAGATAAGTAAAATATTATTTTCTTGTTGTGTTAATATCAGTCATGTTTGGTGTCATTCATATGAAAGTGATAATATGCCTGGCAGGGTTTTAGGACTACTCCCCCAGAGGACAACTCCCCTGAAGGAGTTTTTACAATGTTTCAAGTTTTAAAAATCTGGGGTGTTGTCCTTCAGGAGAGTTTTCCTCAGGGGATTTGTCTTCCTTTTGGGGAGTTGTCCTTGGGAGCATTGTCCCTGGTTGAGTTGTCCCTGGGGAGTTGTCCTTTGGGGTAGAACTTTGTCCTTTGGGATAGTTGTCCATGGTTGAGTTGTCCCTGGAGAGTTGTCCTCCTGGGGAGCTGTCCTTCAGGTGAGAGTTGTCCCTGGGGGAGTTGGTTCTCTGGGAGATTTGCCCTGATACAGTCTGTCAGTAGAATAGCTACATATTAGCTTGGAGTCTCCACACATGGCCCTTTCCTCTGTATTTATTTATTCCAGGTGCTGTATGTTGATTATGGGACCTCGTTACGTGTGCCAAAAAGTTCTCTACGTCTTCTGAAGTAAGTAGGTTAAAAATAAGGCATCTCTTTTGCATTTCTATAAATTCACATTTTATAAATACACTGGTGTATAGAAAAAGTAATATTCAAGAGTCTTTCGCAAATTATATAGTGAGTAGGTTAAAGCTGTCATTGTTTTATAATCAGAACTATGTGTATATTCTTCATTCAGGACTTGACTTCCAAAATCAAGAAAAAAATAATAATTTGGATAATAATTATCTAATTGCACATTATTCAGATCTCTGGAGGGGATTCTACTTGTACCTGTGTAATAATAATCATTAGGCTTGTATGTTGTAGTATTTCCTCTATGGGTGCACTTGCAGAGATTTGGTCACATATGTGTGCACTCTAATCGACCTTATAATGATTGAGTATATGGCATTTTGAAATGGTATAAATATGACATGTATATACATTATATCATAATTTTGGAATACTAATTGTCCTGTCAATGCTTCTCATTTTGTAGATCTAGCTTCATGAAGCTACCCATTCAGGCAATAGATGCCAAATTGGCTGGTATCGAACCGGTTGGGGTAAGTTTATCAACGTGCCTGTAAACTTATTCTCAGATATTAACTCTATCAGGTTTCATTGAGTCAGCACTGACTCTGGTCGACTCCATTGATGAGAGTCGTCGATCAGACTCTGTCTTTCAGAGTTGTTGTAGACTGACACAATGTGAACTGGTGTTCACAAACTACTGAAACTTGCAGACGCCAATTCACAATGTAATATTATTAACCCAACGAGTTAAAGACACTATACAACATTGTGGAAGACCCGTTTAAAAATTGTCCAATTTTGCTATCTGACAGTGTTTGAATGGACAAATAAACACCCTAGAACACAAAAGTTTAGACAGTAAAGATGTGATTTGTAGCATATGTACAGATAAAGAAATGGCACATGAATTATTCTCGGCCGATAATAATTCTGCAACGCAGCAGTCTATGGGGGAAGAACTGGAATGAACTGTAATTTTTTTCAGGGCTTCAATTTTAGACCTTATCAAAGACACTATTATAGCATGTGGAATCATGTAGCTCACAGTTTTTTAAAATGAAAATATTGTTAATACGATGCCTTCAATATTGGTTTGAGAATTATCCTTGACTTGAACAGTTGGGATATTGAAGCTTACTCTATTATGACTCCGACGTGAAAGGAGATGAAGGGGAAATTATGTAGCTCACAGTTTTTTAAAATGGAAATATTGTTATATGATGCCTTCAATATTGGTTTGAGAATTGTCTTTGACTTGAGGAGTTGGGATATTGAAGCTTACTCTATTTGACTCTGACGTGAAAGGAGATGAAGGCATTATGTTCTTGAGTTGTTCAACATCTTTGCAATAACTCAGTAACTGAAAAGTGGATTTTGATCATACAGTACAGTCTTCTTATAAAGAAGACTGATATAGCAAGATTGCATTACATCAAAGATTTTTTTCTGTTCCCAAGTGTCAAAATTCCTTATGTAGTATGTAATTGTTTTTGCAACTCTGATATAACAAAATTTTCAATGTATTTTCTTGGCCCGAGCAGTATGATATAACCAGAGCCTACTGTACTTTGAGCAGTTTAGACTACAAGAGATTGACTAGTGGAATTACTCTAGTTACTCACTGAAATTTGGTTTTGACTCCTGTGTACTGTTTTCACATTTTATCCTAACAGGACAGATGGACAGGTGAATGTAAGAAGAGAGTGCTGCAACTATCACTTAATAAACCTCTCCTGGCCTACGCTGTTGAAGACAAGGTATGTGTGTAGTCTACTGAGATGGACTCGAGGCTGGCCTTGAGGCCATATTTTGCCGGCCTTGGCCTTGGCCTCGGACCGAGGCACATGTACAAAGTCTATGTGAAAATATTTTTTCCAGTGGCCTTGTGACTCGGAATGGCCGGCCTCGACTACATCCCTGATTGTGTGTATTTTACAGAGATGGACTCGAGGCTGGCCTTGAGGTTAGATTTTGCCGGGCTTGGACCGAGGCACGTGTACAAAGTCTATGTGAAATATTTTTTTCCAGTGGCCTTGTGACTCGGAACTGTCAGCCTCGACTCCATCCCGTATAGTCTCCTTAATACCTTTCCTCACAAGGACAAATAGTACATCTGGGCCCTGTTTCATAAAAGTTGATATCATGTCAACTTGACATTCTATTGGCAACTACTGTACCATGGCAACAGTGCTTCACAGCCAATCAGAGCCTTGGATTTTTGCAAAAACTGCAGTAGAATGGCAAGTTGATATGATGTCAACTTTTATGAAACAGGGCCCTGATTACTGTATCTTGTGTTTTTTGTAGATGACACCATTATCAAATGAAGGGGTGATTTGCACTAGGAATAAAATAAGGCAGAGTAGAGTACAAATGAAATTGGAATAATAATAATAATAATAGAATAGAAGAAAAATAATTGAATAAAATTAAGTTAAATAAACAGTTTTCTTTCTTCAAAAATCAAGATCATATAAATACAAGTCACCACATCCAAGATGTCCATCCAACATGATTATGGAGATATAAGTGACTTCCATTTTAAACTCATTAAATCTTTTAAATATGACAAAGTGGTACAAATTTCATTTTGGTTGCTAAGGTATTTTGATTACACTAGTGTATCACTTTACTGGCAAAACTAGAAACATTCAACACAATGCTATCAGCACATCATATTCATTGGTGTCGTGGTAGAAAATTCAGTGTTGCTGAATGGCTGTCTGCAATCACATGGTAATACAGAGTGTGAGAGTGATGTAGCCACAGAAAATTAAAAACAGCCCTCAAAATGAATAAAAATATCCCACTGTTTTTCTCACAGTTATGATATCAATATCATTTACGTTGCATGAGTTTTTTTTTTTAAGTTTGGCAAGAAACATGAATTCCTACGCTGATTAGATATATATTAGTTTTCATGTAGGAGTGGGAGGTGCCCAGTTTGGGTGTCAAAAGGTAGCTAATTACATACATGTAAGTAGGCATGGTGGTTTTTAGCTCAGCTGTCAAGCTTGTCCAAAAAAATTGTAAAATATTTTTTTTTGTGAAGTGCATTTCCATATGCTATGTGGTATATCATACAGCTAACAACAGAATAAGAACCTTGCTACCATAAAACTAATGCCAACCCTTCCCTTTGTTGTTTGTTTTTTCTCTTATTCTCTTAACTGAATTCCTTACCTTCACATAGCTAAATAATTAATGTCCTAACTAAAAGGTAAAACATTGTTTTCCAGAACCCAGCACGTGACATGAATCCTTTGGAAGAGGTTAGTGTGTATGAGTATAAAACTTCGCAGCAGCTTTTGGGTGTGAGATTTGGAGTGTGTTCTTGTAGTATTACCATATTTCATGTTCATTTAACCCATTGAAGACTAGACACGAGATATCTCATCGTGAGGTCTATGGGAAATGCACAGTAAAGCAAAATGAAACCGTCTTCAACTGGTTAAAAATAGCATGTAACACATGATAATGAAAATTTCATTTAAGTACTGAAATATATTAGCTATCTCATATTAACTATCACATATCACACATCACATTGCCGACTAGTTCTCTGCACAAGAAAATATCAAAAACATAGCCATTGGGGGAAATAGTGAACAGTGTACTCATTGTGAGCACTTATGTTTTTTCTTGCAAAATGTTTCTTATTGCAGCGATTTTTGAAGTGAAGATCACCAATTAAAATTGGGGATTTTTTGTGTACACTGTCAGTTTACCAAGTCAAGTTGTATCCTAGGGATGACAGTGTTATAAGACAACTTCTTGTATAGTTTAGTCTTTTTAAAATTCTCATTGAACTAAAAAAAATTAAATCATTTTTACCCAGTAATAAAAAATAATGTTTTATCTGAAAGCTTTATGGTATCTCAGGAAGAACCAAAATAAGGGAAGTTATTTAGAGAGTAAGAACAAACCTCTGTATTCATGTATTATCAATGTGTATAAGAACAAGTAGAAAATGGCATTTTGCTCATCCAACCATAAATATTGAATTCACTTATCACCAGGCCAGAAACATCTGACAGATAATATTCCTGACAATTAAATGAACCTGCTCACATAACTGCCTGTACATACTCATACAACAAGGAAAAGCATATATTAGTTTTAAACTCTTATCTTTTTTTAACAGTCCTGCATTGAGCAACTCTTGGAAGATAATTTTGATTTTTCACAGCTATAACTTTTTATACATAAGTATACATGATGGGGAAATGTGTACGTACAAATGTTGGAAGATAAAGGTACATATCTTTTCAGAAAATATATTTCTGTTAAAGGTGAATGTATCAGAAGTTACAATGTAGATAACTTATTTATATATCAAATTAAATAAAAAGGTATCCACAAATGTATAGAAACTGTACAAGTGTTTCTGATTTCATGTCAAAAAAAAGAAAATCTGTGAAAAAAGTTTTGGATTTGAAGAAAAATTTCCAATGAAAACCTACCAATTTTATGAGGATTTAGTTGAGCTGTTGCTCTTTTATTTGAAAGTGTAATAACTAATGAAAATCACTCATAAGTGTTTTTTTTTGTACACCACCAATTGATAGGTTATACTTTGTGGTGCAAACTTATCTGTTTTCCACTTTGCTTAATTAACAACATTGCTCAAGAATGGTGTAAACAATTCGTCACAAATAATCATATCTCACCTCTTACATTCAGTCCACCAATAACTTACATTTGTATGTCCCACTGGCCAACATACATGCATCACTGTTTGCTACTCACAAAATTTTACAGCTGGATTGCTCAAAGAGTTCACCACATGATATCTTGTACAATTACTTTGGTTAAGTAATGTTGCTTTTCTTATGCTGTTTGCTATTGTTGACATAGTTTGCAAAATGTATTCTTTCATACAAGAACTAAAAACTTGTCATTCACCTATAAAAGATTCCTTTGGCTTATTGCTTACACTAACAAATCTATTAAAGCTGTGAGGGAGTGATGTAATCCTTTTCTACATTCCTGGTGTCAAGGCTCAATTAATACCCATTTCTTTTTATGTGCTTAGGTTGGTGTGGTGTTACTAACAATCTTTCCCGGAATGAAAGATTATTGTGAAATGTGATGTAATACATATTTTCATAGGTAGCTATTTGTATTTATGAAAAAATCTATAGCGTCACATTTCACCTGTCTGAATAATCTCTTTCATTCATTTAAATAAACTTGTCCACCTTGGACTGCTAACATAACGATGTCCGAAATTGAGAACCTTGGTATTTGTATGTTCATTGTGTCAAAGCCGGTAACCAGGGATAGCCTTATGGTATTGTCACAGCCAGGAAGGCTGTAGATGACAGGTTCAAGTCCCACTAGCTCATATTTCTGACATGTTTGTTAAAAATTATACATCAACAATTATTGCGATCTTGAAATACATAGAATGACATATGAATAAATCTATTACATCAATCATTCCCTGTTTATTCTTTCTACCATTTACACTTAAACATATCAGTCACCTGCTGTAATTTATTGATATGTGACTCAGTGACTCTTTTCCAGGAACTCCACATTACTTTGTTTTATTTTCCTGCATAATGAAAAATTGTTCCAGAAATGGAAGACTAGTATATTCTTAACAATACCACTGCCACAGGCACCACCACCCTCCTTTATTTCTTCTTTGCTGTATCTGTCATATTCAGTGACTGATACAGCCTTTACATTTCAATGAATTTGTTCCTACTTTAACATCTGAAAATGAAGGTAAAACATCCTCAGGTGAGTTGTCTTGTGGGGGGGGAGGTGGAGGGGGGTAGTTGTCCGCCATGGGAGATATGCTTTTGTGGAAATTGTAAGGTGGGAGTCGTCCCCAAGTCCTAAAATGCATACCACAGATACATGTAATGTTTGTTTTTCTCTGTTATCCAGAAGTCCGTCTTGTCCCTTCTCCTGTGTGATACGTCAACAGAGGAGGACATCCACATCAATGATCTTCTGGTCCAGGAAGGTTTGGCCAAGTTTACTCCCCAGGAACCATCCCCAACCTCACCGAAGAAGACATCACCACAACCTCCAGTGACACCATCGGTACCGGTCAGTATTCACCTGTTGGCTTACAGGAACCGGATGTGTCCTGTGTTAACTCTGTGGGTTGTTTAAAATCTTGAAGGAAACGGGTGAAAATATGATGACATATATGTGAATGGCACCTAGGGTACCAAATAGAAATTTGCCATTTTGTTAAGGGTTTTATTTTTTTCAGTGCTGTACCATATGTTACAAAACTGTGTGTTTTCCAATGTTTCCAGTATATAAAATTTTAACAATTGCACGTAATTGTGATCCACTTATCTCCTTCAAATAGTCAACAGAGTTGAGCATAGAAATACTGACAGGAATTGGACTTCTGGTCCATGATGCTTAACACTTTAAAAGTTCAGGAAAATTATGATTGTCTGTGAGATGTGTGGAATTGGTATTATATATATTAGATTTTAGCAATTGCTTCTCCTTGGATTCTACTTGTCCCTTTCCAATAGTCCACAGAGTGGAGCCTCGCGATGCTGACAAAACTTGGACTTCCGGTCCATTATTGCCTTAACCCTTTGAAAAATAAGGAAAGTTTTTGTGTTTGATATGCAAAGAATTAACAATTGCACCTTCTTGCAATCCTCTTTTCTTCCAATAGTCCACAGAGTTGAGCCTGGAGATGCTGACAGGAATTGGACTTCCTGTCCCCGATGATGACCCCTCCCTCGTCTTCCAGTGGCCGGATGAATCGGCCGAAGTCCAGCAGATTATAGAATCTGGATCAGGGGATGATAATGGAGTGTCTCATCATGGTCAGCCTACTGCTGGGGGAGGGGAGGTGAAACCATCCACGGACGGGGTGGAGACTACCTCGGAGCGAAAGGCCAAGAACAGTGGATTTAAACCAATAACCGGTAAGAGACAAAGATAGTGGTATTACTTGCTGCCTAACACCATCATCAAACTAAACATAATGTACCTTGTAACAAAAGATGGAGAACAATGTCTTTAAACCAATAACTGGTAAGAGACATAGATAGTGGAATTACCTTCTGTCCGCTCATCAAAGTATTAAAACGCAGTGCACCTCAGCGAAAGATGAACGGTATGTCATAAACTGTATGAGTTAGGTAATCAGAATTACTGAAGCTAGTCTATGCCTTATTGTCATTTCTACCCTCCAGTTTTGATAAGTGTTTCTATGGTATTTATGTCTTTGCTCCGAAGGTGCCTGAGGCATTATGTTTTAAAGTTGTCCGTCTTTCTGTTTGTCCGTTACCTCAATAACTCGATCTCGAGAACCAGCAATGGGATTTTAATGAAACTGGTGTCAGGTATCTACCATAATGCAAAGATGAACTGTTTAGATTTTGGAAAAGAAAGATTTAAGGTCAGGGAGCCTAACACTCATCTAATTTCGGCTCGTTACAAGGAAAACTCAAGAGCGGTTGGTCAGATTTCAAATGTAGCATAGGTCAGGTATGTAGTACGAGGCATCAATGAACTGATTAGAATTCAGAGTTCATGTTTCAAAGGTTGAAAGGCCTCAGACATGTCTGATTGGGCTCAATACTTCAATAAATTAATGGCTGATCAATGTTGATGTAACCTGGGTCAATTGACATAATTATGTTTTGTCAGGCTACAATTAATTGAATAGATAGTTAAAAGATCAAAGGTTTATGATTTGGTATCATTACCATGGTAACCTAAGAATTTTTTATCAGATTGGGTACATGTATGCATGAGGCATTTCAATTTAAATGAAATAGGGTGGGAGTGTGGACTGCTGAAGCTTACTCATCCACTGCGCGCCATCCAACTGCTCTATTTTATTTTTATTTCATTGTCCAGATACAACAGGTTCAGATGAGATTCCTCCACTTCATAGTGGGGAAGACCAGGATCTAATTGATCAGATGTGCAAAGAATTGGAGGAAGATAATGAGGAGGAAGGGAGCTTGCACATCCCTATGAATGTCAATTGGTATGACCCAATATTTCTTTAGTTCATACTTTAATTGCAGAAAAGTGAAAATGGCAGATTATGGCTCTCTTGAATCGAAGACTCAATTATATGATTGATTTTGTTCATTGTCTTTTGTTTTTCTGTGTAAGTCAGCATGCATTTCACATAAACTTTTTGACATTTTAATCCTCTTTGAAGAAATGCATGATTGGATTTAGACCAAACTTGGTAGGAGTACTCCTTTGATTATAATAACCTTGCAGAGTTCAAATGATATCCAACGATCTGCCATTTTGTTGTGTTTTGAGATGGCCAGTCACACAAGATGTTTGTTCAGTATCAATAGTATGACTCTGGGTTATGTAAAGCTTAACTGAATGTCAAGCCTCCACTAGGGTTCTTGTTAGAAGTGTCCACAGATCTGAACTGTTCATGAACAAATCAAAAGGAAAAAAAAACAGATCACAACTCCCAGTATTTGTGTATCATTTGTTGTGATTATTTCTGCTAAAAGCACCATAACAAAAATTGAATTGGTGAATTTACAAACGGCCCAAGTTCCCATTTGTTTACATGTGAACATTGGCCCTTTGTGAATTCAGCGATTCAATTGTGTATGCTTCTCATAAAGTTTCATAAGTATATCACTTTGAATCATGCTAATTGTAGGAAATGAAATCTAATTCATATGTCAGAATAATTTGACAATGTATATGTTTAATAGAAATATTTCTTGTGATAGTTGGCAAAAGAGTATCCAATTTTGTAAATCATTTTCTTGTAATTCATCTTTTTTTTCTAGTGTTGACCTGGTGAATGGTCAAAAGCTCCACCTGATCTCTTTTGGAGGTCAAGGGCAGTATGTGACCAGCGTAGAGGTCAGCAAACTCATCTGGCCAGACGAGGATAAGGAAGAATCAGCACTCTTTGACATGGTAAGGGTTAATGGTAACAGGAATCAAGGTTAAAGTCAAAATTACAACAATGTTACAAGTTTAAAACATTCTGAGCTACACATTCCTTCATGCTATGTGTGTCTACACTAAGGTCCAAAATTGAATTCCTGGAAAAGTTGTACTCAAAATGATCGTTAAGTGCTTTTAAAAAGTGAAATTCAATGAGCGATGGTTCCAGTTTTCCCCTCTTAGATTGATGTGTCATAGAGTTTTCTCCGTCAGAGATTAAAGTCAATAAGTCATATCAGGAATCAAAGAAATATTCTGTAACAGTGACCCCAATTTTCTTGATGTAAGAGAATATCATCATGTTTTGATGTAATGTTTTTTTTTTCCATATTCTTAGATTGAAAGGAAGGCTGCTCAACTTGGTCAGGTTATTGTGGAGGAATTGGAGAATGAACAACTGGCTGAAGACATGAAAAAGTAAGTGAGTTCTGAAAGGTTAAAATGTACAGGTTGTCAGTTATGATGCATCAATAAAACATTTTGATATTGGGAATGTCTCAGATTCCTCTATGTTCCTAGGTTTCCTTATCTTTCTGGTTCAGCACAGTTGTCAAATAACAGTACAAACAAGGTAAAGCAAATGGTCCATATTCACAAAAGTTTACCTCAAATTTGTTGTGG
Organism: Eucidaris tribuloides; assembly: GCA_001188425.1. Taxonomy (NCBI): domain Eukaryota; kingdom Metazoa; phylum Echinodermata; class Echinoidea; order Cidaroida; family Cidaridae; genus Eucidaris; species Eucidaris tribuloides. The sequence goes on along the minus strand of JZLH01S0185411.1, from coordinate 17,378 downwards.
TATATAAATCCTAGGTTTAACTCTTAACTTGACACTGGTACAATTTTGCACCACAAATTGTACCCCTTAAGTAAGTGCCAATCATATAAAAGTATGATATTATACAATTTGTTTTTTCATTTTTCCTTAGCAGAGAGACAGCCCTCACCCTCATCACTTGTTAAACTGGTAGAGTTACATTGGATATTTTCCTACAAATTTGAGATTTTATCATAGATTTTTATGTTAAATGGGGCAAACACACATTTTCTCCGTATTTGTGGATATCCATTGTTTTAAATAATATTACTTCAGAAGATTTATTCTAACTTGAGAAATGTTTCCAATAGAAAAATAAGTACAGTTTTAGAAAGGGTATTTATTTTTTTCTACAACCTTTTTACAGAAAAAGCCGATTATATTTTAATTTGAGAACAGGTTCACATTGTTTGTTTGGCATCTTTTTTTTCCAGAGAGGGTATGTTGTTATCACCCAGCCAGCCATCTAAACTCCAACTTCTGTTGCTGACAAGGTAAGGATTGCTGTCACTTATAGTTATCTCCTTTGGTTTACCTTTCTTGTTTGGTTTCCCCTGGGGAGGGTGAAGGATGGGGGATGGGGATGGGAGAGGATCTCAATGTATCTATACACTGCCCTCTACAAATTTGGATACACCTACCCACAGTACAAACTTTTCACAAATAGCTGAATTTCATTTAAAAATCTGGTTGATGGTAGTGCAATATCTTGGTATTAAATCGAAGACTTTCGCATTTTTATCATGGAAAATAAATCTGAATTGTGTCATATAATTAGTTTCCTTAGTTGTACAATTTGCTATTTAATGTTCAATAGAGGGATGAGAATATATGATAAGATAGTAGATGGATTGGGAACCAGGTGTGATACCCCAACAAGATATTATAATTCATGGCCATGTTTGAAGTGAAGTTAAGAGTTGAAAGTAATGAGTTTTTTCTTCACTGAAATTATCAGTAAATAAATAAATTTACGATAGAACAAACACTGTTCTGTAACCGTTCTTGTCATTTAGATTATCATAAAGAATAATAGATTCAATTTGTATATGATATGTTTTTGATAACATCGTGATTCTGCTTAAACTTTTTTATTTACTGTTATTTTTTATTGTTGGCAGGTTTGGAATTAGACAAAAAAGTAAATCTTTCCTATAAACTATAAAAGATGATGCAGAATGTGAATCCAGTACATGATGAATCAGTATTTCTTACATGTATCATGTTGGCAATTTCTCTTATTTTTATTTCAGTGTGCCCGATCTAGTGATGGTTTCGGGTCTTGCCAAACCAGACTTGGTACGTCAGCTTCGAGCCATGGCTGAGGAAATGCCACCACTTGAGGTATGATATGACCTGCAGATATTTTTTGCGGTTGCAATGCATACGTTTAAGACTGTTAACACAATTTTTGTTGAGCCACGAAGGTGGAGCAAGATGAAAACTTGAATAACTTTGCCACCATTTGCCCGTTTGTAAATAAACATGGCTGGTAGGTGCCTTATGGGAACCTCAATGTTATTAGGGGTCAACTGTTTGATGAGGTCAAATGTTAAAATGTACCTGCCAATTTCTACTGGGATAGTAATTTCGCAACCATTAGCCTGTTTGTAACTAAACTTAGATGGTACCCTATTGGGAACCCACTGTCAAAGGTCCCATTAGTAGTTTAAAGGCCATGGTACACTACATGATTTTTAGTCGCACGACTGCTGACTTTGGATCTGAAATAAATCAGCGTGTACGAAATATAAGCATATTTTTCTTTTTCAGATCCAAAGTCGGCAGCCGTGCGACTGAAAATCGTGCAGTGTACGGTGGCCTTAAATGTCAAACATTGACACAATTGTGCAAGACAGATTATGTATGTTTCCCAGTGTTCATTTAAGCATTGTATTTTTAATTTGTTTGTTATCCAGGATGATGATTTTAGCCGAGAAAGTGTGAGCAGTGAGACATCTAGTGGGATGGGGACAGACCTGAGTCATGCTGATCTCGACGTCATGTATCAAGTTCTGCAAACCAAGAGGTTTGTTTCAATTTTTATCCACCCCATTAACTCTTTGCTGGTTCTATGCACATAACTACACAGTGGATGACTGGTTATGAGTTCAATTCTGCACATATAACATGTAGGTCTATTACACACTTTAATTCATGTATTGGCTGCTTTGTGTTGTTCATGTTTGCCATACATTTAGCTTTCATTTCAGCATCCTACCTGTGAATGTAAAAATTATTCAGCTACACAACTTGATATTTTAAAGGATAATCAATTAAAGCATGTGAAAATAAAACCCACAATGACTTGAAACTTCATTTAGAGAAAGAAAGGGTTTTTAATAGGTTGATTCATTAGGTTATTTTCATTTATATATCATACTAAACCTTACTTCAGTGTAAAATGTATGAAATGAAGTATAATTTTGCTACAGAATGTTTTCAAATAAAATGCGATTTAAAAACAGCACTACTTGATAGTTGTCTTATTCTTGACGTGTCTGAAAATAATGTGGCACAAAGCCATGCATGGGCATTCTGCACATAAGGCACATAGTGTTAACCACATGAACACAACTGTGGCTGTTGTCCAATACAAGGTTGTCCCCAGTATGGTACAGCTAATCACTGGTACCAGGAGATAACAGAACAAATCTTTTCAGAAGAAAAAATATGGATCAAAATTCAGCACAGATGTGATGTGTTTCATGTATGAAAATTAAATGTTTTAATTTGGGGTCTTTCAATTTTTCCCCATTTATATTTCCGGTAAGTTTTACTTAAAGAAATTGTTATTGTATCTGTTTTTGTATGACAGGGAAAGAATTTTGAAGGATTTGATGGGTAACTCTGGTGTCAGCAATGTTGATGAAATGATGCACATTGAGAAACTGATGAACCAGATACAGGCACAGTTGAAGAGGACGGCTCCTGCAGCAGATCAACGCAACAAGACATCTAGCTCCATTGGTGAGTATCAACACAGACCTAAGGCCACCATTCACCGCACGACGCGATGGTTTGTGACAGGGGTTCTCAAATAATGGCGCATGCGCCACTTTTGGCACATCGGGCCTTCTGAAGTGGCGCAAGGAAGCCACGATGAAAAAAATAAATTGTGTAGTTTGTTTGAATTTGTGTTTCTGTAGTTTACATTAATTAGAGCCATTCTGAGCCACTTAAAGGCCTCATATTTGAAAGCTTGGGGGGGGGGGGCTCCACCCCCTCGACCCCCGCTAGGGGCCCTCAGGCAGATGACATAAATGGCGCTTCAATATTAGGGCAATTTCGTAAAATAATCAACTTTTGTAAGTCCGACCCCCCATTTATCTCCATTCTTTAATGCTTCACTTCCACAAACTGCTCAAGCCATGATAATTTAAGAGCATTGTAACCCTTTAAGAACAAGAAATCAAAGCAATAATTTCCGGAAGGTCCCACATATAGGGGGTCAGATGTACATATTTTATGGAATTGCCCATTAGTAATTC
>JZLH01S0185378.1:0-16140 GCA_001188425.1 Eucidaris tribuloides | reverse complement strand
CACCTAACAACCAATAAAACAGGCATGATATTCTTCCAATTTGAATCTGAATTACAATTTCATAGTTTTTTTTGGCTACTCTGGGGGTGGGGTGGAGTGGAGTGGGAGAGTGGGAGCTTATCAAACGAGCGTAAAACATATTCTTTTGTAAAACCTATTGCATAGCCTTAAAGTTGTATTCAAATTGTTGAAAACTACCAATCAGACGACTTAATGCTTATACTTGAAGTTAAAAAAAAGACTGGGGAGCTTTATATTAGGGAACATTGCACCCTGCACCCTCAGCAGGGGTCCTACCCTGTGAATACCGCCCCTATGTACATTTTTTTCTTGGTGGTGAATATCATGCCTGAATGAATACCATTTTTTCTCCTTTGTTAAGATATGAACCAAACTACTGGCATATTTTGTTATTTGTTTGTTTGTTTGTTTTTGGGGGAGGGGTATAGAATCCTATTCTTTAAATTCATTAGGTACATTAAAAACGCTCTCAGATTTTTAATGCTGATACTTCTATGGACGTGCAGTCTATTTTGTAATTTACGGATTAAGTTCTCTATGTTGTTATGAAAATACAGTACGGAAGTAATTATCAGACTAGGTTTTGGGGGTTAAATATATTATTTAATATACAAAAAGTATATAGTTTCATATTAATTGTCGGTTACAAATGTATCCGGTCACATTGATGCATTTCATGTCACATGATGGACGAGATGTCTAATCCTGAGGTCTATTAGAAATGGATACTATAGCAAACTGCAACTCTGAGACAGAAACTTTGTAACTTTGCTTTGCTTCATTAATTTTCCATTTCATCAAAAATGGATAATTGAAGACTTTATTTTTGGTGTTACATATACAATCTCACTTGTCACGTGCTTTCTGTTGACCAAATCCAACATATTTTAAAAATGAAGCTCACAAAGTGATCCCATAATGGGGATCACTTGTGGTCTAATAATTACTTCCAAATCTCTCTAATCATCCGACCGTAAGTTTATTTATTGTATTGACTTTAAGAATTTGCTGTAAGACAAAAGAAAAAAAAATAAAATATTTTAAAAAATTGTATTTTCTTGATAAATATTGCTTTGTAGCTTATATTGCCCAAACCTGAAATAAATGGGTCTGAGTAAACCAAGCCACATACTTTGCATTCTTTTGTGATGTATATAACAAAGAGAGTGAAAAAAAAACAAAATAAATATATATAAACAAATAAATATATCAGGATTGATTAGTCCTGCTAGGCTTTTCTGCTTTTTAGAAAAGTGGATTTTTCAGTTGTGATTGATGATTTTTCAAGTAATGTCCATTTGATCAAGTATTATTTATATCTCATTTGTTTGATTCATGCTCTTGATTTCAGAGTGTTACTTTGTAAATACTCAAATTTATTTTTGTAGATTTTGAGATTTAATTATAAGTTTATTTGTGGTGTACTGTTGAATATTTAACTCTCCTTGTGAATTGAATGTTTGGTGCAGTTTGACACATTATTCTGTATGTGTATAAGGTGCTTGCATTTGTTTAATTCCTTTCCTTGGCCTATAATAAATATTTAACATAGTCAGAGACAAATGTGATAATGCTTGTATGTGTATATGTTTTTGATCTGAAAAAAACAACAATTAAACACACAACATCCAGATTAATATACAAACGTATTTAAATAGCCATTAAGGTACAATATATTCTATTCGTGATATACAAAATTTATTCTCATTTTGTGTGTTATAGAGATAATGTGTTAATATCAGATATGTTTTATTTATTGATATATTTGCAGTCTTTGGAATTGTAGTACAATGTATGTCATCAAATGTTACAATCTCTGCAATTACAACTTCATATGTTAAATGTTCATCTTTTATGAATGCAAAGTATGTTGTAGATTCATCATATAGAGGCGACTCCCGTTATAACGAAGTCCTGGGGACTGGCAGTTTTCTTTTGTTGTATTGAAATTTCGTTATAACCAAATACTAAAACTATATAAAGATATATAGATAATTTTGGGAACTGAATTTCTACGTCGTTGTAACAGGAATTTCGTTGTAACCGTGTTTGTTATAACGGGAGTGCACTGTAGTTACAATCTGTGCAATTATGACTTCATACTTAAAATGTATATGTGTTATGAATGTGAAGTATGTCGTAGGTATATATAATTGTCAATACAGAATGCATTATGAATACATCTGGCAGTAAATGTGCGTTTCAGATATAAATGTTACATGTAAGTGTACAGATTTCAGGCACTCTTGTAATTCCTTGGGCTCAGCCATGTGATATTTGTACAAACATCTGTTCTATTGTTAGATTGTCGAGTGTGAATTATACTATTTTCCACAAATGTAGTGACTCTAAATGCCTCCCTGATATGAAATATGTGAAGCAAATCTCACAAAAAGGAATAGATTACTACAATGTATTACTGAATATCAGCTGAATATTTTATTTCATGTAATACATGTCAATACATCAAGAATGCATCAAATGTTTGAATACTCAATGTAAAACTGAATAATCGGCCTGTAATTCTGCACTTATTCGGACAATCACAAGTCAATGATTCAGGTTTGAATTTCTGACTGGAAGTTTACTCAAGGACTTGATTTGATGTAGTTCTTTGACCCTTAAAGGCACGATTAAACAATAATCACAGTTTAAAATATCAGAGCTTCATAATCCTCCATGCGATAAGTGCCTCTGATACATAAAGTCTAAAAATGAAACACTGAAAAATTGTATAATCATAGTACTTTAAAGACACAGGCTAACGCTGTGGAGCTTCAAATAAAAAAAACCTCAAACTTTGCTGTGTGAGCTACATAGTAGTGTTTGAATGGACAAATAGACACCCTGGAATACAAAAGTTTGGAAATCTATGCCGCCACTGGCAAGATATGAATGAATAAACAATTAGTGCTCGGGTGGAGTACAAAATAACCTAGATCAACATTCAGTCACGATTATGTAGCTCAGATATCACAGTTTGAGAAGTTTTCAAATTGAAGCTCCACAATGTTGAAAAGTGTCTTCAACATGCCACGTTGATGTGTACTAACATCTAGCGACCTGCCACATGCATGCACACTACCATTTGATGGACTGCCACGTTATATATGTTGCACCTGTTGTGTATTGGTTGCATTGCACATTGCAGGCAGTTGGACCACTGTATTCTACCACGTTCAGGTATTGGTGGGGGGGGGGGGTAGGGATAAAAACAACAGCTGGCATCTGGAATCTAGACTCCTGATGCACGCACAACTTAAGCAAAGGACCCCATATTCAAATGATCCATATCTTATATTATTGATGGTCAAACACAAGTTTTGAAAAGTGTAAATGCTATATTTGTATATCTTTCTTCAGCTTGATCAAATCTGAGCAAATATGGTTGTGGTTTGCAAATCATCAAGAACTCAATCTTAAACCCTAGAAAGGCTCGGGGGGGGGGGAGACTTTTTAGGTCCCCTCTACTTGTCAGGAATAATTTTGTGACACCCAAATCTCATGCCGTGGCACTTCATGACTTTTTCTTTCAAGTTTCCTGCATGCTTTGAGACCAAAAATCGTGTCGCCCAGGTTCATGGTACCGAACTTTTTGTTAGTGCTCGTTGGATCGAAATGGATCGATTTTGTGTACAAAGTCAATACAAAATGCGTGTTAACTCAAATAAATGATTATTTTTACTTTCAAAGTCTGAAATTAATTCATTTACACATAATTATGATTCAAAAAAATGTTTGCGACAATTTTCACACCAAAAAACAAAAACAAAAGGTAAAAAAAAAGAAATACAAAAGAAAATAATTTGGATTCAATTTCTTCTCCAGAAAATTGTTGGAAATATCATAAGGAATATTTATGCCAAAAACTAGCATTTTGTAAGTTTTCTTTAGTGATTTACTGGCCAAAAAAAAATGATTGCGTGATCTGTGGCCAAGCCTTCTAGCCCCCCATCCCCCAATTTTCTTAGTCACAAAAATAGCCCATTCTTTTAAGGCTTAAGTAATACTCCACATTAATGGGCAGGTATGGCACTGTGAATTAAGTAAGGCAGAAGAAGCATTTGACTGTTCTCCCACTAAACATGAATGTACAGACATAATTTGAACAGAATTTGGACACAATTCATCAAATTATCTTGTCACTTAATGCATAACTGCCTTTTCATAGAATGATGCCGTGCCATGCCACATCCAAAGCAGTATTTGTAATTGTCTCAACTTGTTTAAATTTGTGCAAGTGATCCAAACATTCCGAGTAATGTTGCATTCCAATAAATTGAGAAAAAGTACAATGAAAAGGAATTTCAGATAATACTGATGTTTTAAAATAATCCTGTGTTTGTGGATGAATGTAATGAATGTGTTTTGTGTGTAATTGTCTGTAGAGCCAGGCCAATATATTCATTCCAGATTTTCTTCAAGCCAAAACAAGATGAAATACCTCGTTTACTGCTGTATATTTATTTCAATCTGTATCCCCATGTTACAATTCAAACTTGGATTCATCTCTCGATGCCTTCGACTGGACTGATCTGTGATAAAAAGCGGCGTCCTTCATCATAACACATCACTCCTACAGTTGCATGGGAATATCCAAACCAATTCCTTAGCTGCATATGACCAAACACAGTCACTGTCCAAGCTTTACACCATATCTATTCCCCATTCTCTGGGATCCTTGCCATTGCAAAAACTCTTCCGATGGAACACCCTAAAATACTGTGACTCATGTGGCGTCCCGCGCCGCTATCATGGTCAGACACGACTTGCGTACGCTCATCTCCCACGCATCCAGCACCTGGGTTAACGTGAATCGGTCGGGCATCCGCAGCAGTTGGTTCTGCAGGGTCCGTTGGACATACTTCAGGAATGGAGTTTGGGCTGCGGGTCAAAGGACAAAGGAATATCAATTTTCAAAATGGTGCAAGACGTGACAGTTTTCAAAGAAGTCCTTTAAGTTTTTCATTCACTTAGTGTTCCTCTGACTCTACTCAAATATATCTCCCTGTGGTTCTCTGTCATTACACAGAAGATCAATTCTTGTTAACTGGAAAAAGAGTCAAATTAGTACAATCTACAGACATGAACTCAAAAAAATTTGATCGAGAAGATAGAGTTTTAGTTTATACTTGGGTGATTAAAAACATTTCCAGCTTAGAAAATTTGAGTTGTTCTCGGGAAGAAGTCTTTGGGCGAGTTGTCCTGTGGGGGAGTGGTCCTCCAGGGGAGTTGTCCCTGGGGGAGTTGTCCTGATTTGGGGCCCGAATTATAAAAATGGTGATCGCCATATCTGACTGCTTTTAAATTATATATCGCACATCCCTTCACTTTACCATTCCTCATAATCTCATACAGTTGATTTACATATGATAATGAGATATGCTTTTGAGTTTGATACAAAATACTAATATGACTAATTACAGCGGGCATTGCCAACAGGAGTTACAATGATATCGTACTTCAGAGGACCAAATTTGGTTGATATTTTGGGCCAAAAATTTAATTTTTTACCATTTTGTTAAAAGATATGCAAAATGACCCAAACAAATTTTTGTATATTTCAAAAAACCTTTTGACTTACAAAATGAAAATTTTGTAAAAACTGCTTTGACATTGGGTTAGTAGTCTGTAAAAATTTCGTAATCATTGCATTTTCAGCAAAACAAAGTTATGGAGATCCAAAGTTACCACTTCGATATTTAGCTAAGGTGGTACAGTCAACTCGGCATAAGTCGAAGTCACATAAGTCGAATAATCGCCTAACTCGAAGGTCTTTACTGGGTCCCATTCCTTTATTTTCTATTGTTTTTTACCCCTTAAAATCGAATTTTGTCTAAGTCGAAGCATTTTCTTCAGTCCCAAGAAATTCGACTTCGGCAGAGTTGACTGTATTTACACAATACCATGTTCATAAATCCAATTCACCAACATCCATTTGACATGATTGGCATTGGGATATGTGTGTCATATTGGCATGCCGTGTACAATAAAACCATCTGTGCATTATCTCTCCTAGATTTTGATATTTATGCCCCCACAGACAAGTCTAGAGGGGTTGATTATTGAGCATTATCCCTGTCCATCTGTCCATCCCTCCATCTATTCCAAGAATTAGTTTCAGTGCAATAACTTTGATAACCAATGATAATAACAGGCCTTCAACTCTGCTTGGTTGAAAAAGTATGAGAAAATTAAGAGCAAAATCTTTAAAAGTAGGACTCAATCCACCAAAGTAGGAGGAAAGTAGGATATTTATAAGTAGTGTTTGGAGTAATAAACCCGAAGAAAATGGAAAAAGTGGAATACGCGGGAACAAGTTCTAAGATTGGCGAAAAAGCTGAAATTTGCGGAAACGAATGCTCCTTCCCAAACAGGTGATGATGGTAGTTACAGTACTCTCAGCAATAACCTGTAAAGACTACTCAACTCCAAACAAATACTAAACCTATAGTATTAGTGACGTGTTTTTGTTTTACAAAAAGTAGGAATAAGAAGGAAAATACAGTTTTTTTAGTGGAAAAATAGAAAAATTATTATCTTCACAAAAAAGAATGAAAAAGTAGGATAAATAGGACCAGTTGAAGGCCTGTAATAAGTTAGGAGGGTCAAGACTCACCGTAGTCCTGCATATTTTGGGTATCACAGTTGGGACTGATGGTTGGGTACTGTTCTGGGATAGAGATGTTGATGGGGGGTACACTGGGCAACTGTCTGTCATCTAGAAAAGACAAAAAACAAAAACAACTTCTCAACAAAAATAAGAATTAAAGGCATCTTATAACAATATTTCCAGTTTAAAAAAATCAAAGGTACATGATTCCCCATGCTACCAGTATTCAGTTTCAGATTCAGTTTCAGATTTTTATTTCCATTAACAAAAACATAATCAAAATAAATACATGAATAACAATATTTTTTATACATGACATAATGATTTTTTTATACATGACATAATGATAAACATAACAGAATATGACTGATAAGGTGTTAAAATGAAGCCCTGAAAATATTTCAGTTCAAAACAACCATTGTGTGCTTTTAAAATGTGACAATAATTCATCTGCTGATTTTTATCTGTACCTTTACAAGTAAAAGCGTAACTGTCTAAACTTGTGTTTTAGGGTGTTTATTTGTTCATTCAAACACTGTCAGATATGACAGATAGCAAAGTTTGACAATTTTTAAATGGGGCTTCCACATGTTACATTGTCTTTAACAAAATAAAAAAATAAACAGGAGCCATTGACTGTGTCAATGTCAACTGGTTAACCACTGTAATTACACACCCATTCAAGATTAGACCCCAAATCTTTATGTTACAAACAATTTAAATCTATTTCCTTGATGAGTGCATTTTTTAGTTTGCATATCAAGGACAAAGTCTTCAATGGCACGATAGTTCCCCAGGTTTGCTTCTACACTTATTGGTCTTTTTATATGGACATACCATAACTGACAAACCAAATATAAATATCACAATATTATTGAAGTGTGTGTCAAAATTTTAAAGCCCCAATTTTGTTTTATACCTCCCACCATTTTCCATTTAATCTACCTGACTTGATGTGTGCATTGTAATCATGTCTTTACTGAATTCAAGATAAGATCATTTTGACATATATATCAGGTCCATGGTTCTATTCTGAATCATGTCTTTACTGCATTCAAGATAAAGATAATTTTGACATGTATACCAGGTCCATGGTTCTATTCTGAACGCATAGCAGGTCCATCACAAGCTTACAATACATTAATATTATAATCATATTACACAGATATAAACACATTCAAATACAGTCAAAAGGGCAATTTTGGAATAAAGTTAAATACGGATGTGCACATTTCAAAAGGTATACAACACCCCCCCCCCCTCCATCCTACGGGCTGGTGTTGCAAAATGTGAATCTACTAATATATGATGAAAGATTATAATCAGTGTGCAGATAAATTATGAGTTAATTGTCTAACTACTTGGTTTGAGTCTTTGTGTCCATTTTCATGTATGCTTCTTTACATTTAAGTTGTTGTTCTATCTTCTTGCCTTATCGGCATTAATGTTGTTATATTCTTTTATTGTTTGTACACATACACATATCTTGTTTCTTGGTTAGAATTAAAAATAAAGATTGAATTGATCGAGTGATGTTTACAGATGTTCAAATTTGGTTCAGAGAATTATCACCCATTTTGTAGTCGAGTCCAGAAGTTGAGGCTGAGGCCACCCCAAAACACAACCTTTCCATAGAGTCTGTACAGGTGACTCGGACCGAGGCCGATGCCAAGGCCACCAAAACTTGGTCTTGAGGCCGACCCCAACTATTACACGGATTATCTGTCCTTACCTAGTCTGCAGACCAGATGCACATCTTTGCCGCTGCTGTGGAACTGAGGATTGAGGTTGACCCTGAACTTGGGGGCCAGACGGGCCACCTCCCCCTGGATGATGTTGGGGATGGCCGAGGACGAGGCGGGGCTGGAATCATGGTCTGTCTTCACCCTCTTGGCTGGTGGTGCTGGGAAACTGCAGAAAAAATAAATTAGGAATATTGAAAGGTTTTCATGCACAGGCCTTCAACTCTGCTTGGTTGAAAAAGTTGCAGAAAATTAGGAGCAAAATTCTCTGATTCAATCCACCAAAGTACATGAAGGAGGAAAGTAGGATATTAATAAATAGTGTTTGGAGTAGTGACCCGGAAGAAACATGCAGAATATGCAGGAAAAAAAATTGAAGATTGGCAAAAAAGCGGAAATCCGCAGAAACACATTTTCCTTCACAAATAGGTGATGATAGTAGTTACAGTACTATCAGCAACAACCTGTAAAGACTACTCAAGTCCAAATATTAAACCTATTGGAAAAGGGTTTTTTGACAAAAAGTAGGTAAAATAGGAAAAAGTAGATTTTTAGGGGAATAGTAGGAAAATTAGGATCTTCACAGAAAAGTAGGAAAAGTAGGACCAGTTGAATGCCTGCACGCAAATAACTTTCACCTCACACAATCTTAATTCAATAAAATAAACAAATTGATAAAGTAGGAATACAGACATGTTATTATATAAACAAGTTATTTCTGCGACAATCTTAATTCAACAAAATAAACGAAAAAGACTTTTGAGCCTCTCAGCTGGTGGTGAAGAGAAAATGTGGTGATAATGAGAATATTGATGATATAAAGGAATGCCTTCATGAAAAGAATTTGTTACCCAAAATCAGTGTTAATTCAGTAAAATAAATGAAAATTGGTTTTAATTCTCATGGCTGGTGTTACAGGGAAACTATGTTGAAAAACTTAAAATACTAATGATGTTGGATTGTTTATTGCTTTAATGCAAATTTCTTAAAACCCAAGACATAATTTCAATTCTTCATTTACTTATACAAAACAAAAGCCCGTGGGGCATGACGCTCACCTGAGGTCTCGCAATCTCTCTGTGGTGCCCCTAGAGATTGTACATAGTTTTGGCCTTCGAGCCTGATATCTAGGTAACAATGAGGCCAAACAAACCATATGAAAAAAAAATCTTTGCATCCCCGTTTGGCTAAAATGTGAGATGACAAAATATCAGTTTTCAGTCTCTTTGCTGGTAGCAAGCAAAGTATTTGTACATGTAAATGTAATCAAAATTAAATCCCCCCCCCAAAAAAGTTTGAGCATGTGTATGTTGGATGACTTACAAGGGTGGGGTCCCCTGTAACGTGGTCAGGGCGGGGCCGTACGTCCTCTGCAGGGAGTGATTCAGGGAGGGGGAGTTGATGTGAGCCTTGACCACCTCTAGGAGGGGTTGGAACATTGGGGTGGGCTTCCCTACCACCAGCATCTTGGATTCGCCGGTCCCTAAAGCTGCCGTGCTGGTGGTCGGGGGCGTGGTCGTCGTCGAACCCGAGGACAGGGCGCCGGACGTTGCAGGTTTGAGCTGGAACAAAATTACGACATTGTAGACGACCTCCCATTAGTGTACAAATCACAATCACCAACAGAGCAAACACTTTTGATATAGGTTAACTGGCGTCATAGGCATACCAAAGAAGGTGCTTGGGGTGATTAAACATCCCCTTTTGCAAAATGAGGTGTTTAACAATTCCTTTTTTGGAAAACACTCCCCCTTTTCAATAAAGTGGCTATTGATAACAAGAACAGTGCAAATGCAAATTTGATGACCTTTTTTTTTTAGGGGGGGGGGGGGGGGGCTGTCGCAGTCAGTTAGCACCATAGAAGCATTTTCCTTTGGACTTGATGACCTTTTTTATTGCTTGTCACATCGGATTTGTACCATGGAGCAGATTTTCTTCGTATCTGACGACCCTTGTTTTTGGCTTGTCATATCAATTTGCTCCATAGAACACCCCTGTTTAAAAAAATCAGTGGTTTGTCTTTGACCAGTGTGGTTGTCACAGTGCTGATCCGATATTTGATATTTTACTGCCTAGTATCTATCAATCCAATGCACCAATCTGACACATTGCATTATTTTTTTCACCCAACATTGGCCAAGAAGTGCATTTGTCAAGAGTTTGTAAGGGATTGTGTGTTTTGAGGGGTTTATTTTCCCTTCTGCTAATAGCTACCTAGCCCCTCTCTTATGTGATTTTCACTCCTTCTCTCTAGCATCCAATCAATAACAAAAACAAGTTTGCAAATCAATTGAAAAACTGAATCCTCAAGGTCTTGATTTTAGAAAGATAATAATTCATAACATTTTTTACACTATTTTGCATTGTTTATAAACGATCAACCGTATTGACCAGCTCATCAAAATATTGCCAATGTGATATTTTGATGATGTGATAAAATATCAGCTGATCCAATATCCTATGCAAGTATCGGTAAAGCTCTAGTTTGAGGGGGTAGAGGTGACAACGAAAACATAAGGAAAGTTGCATATTAAAGAACTTTTGAAAGAGAAAACAGAAATTTTCTTGAAATTGACATAATAAGAACAGTAATATTCAATTCTTAGAAATGCATAAAACCATAAAAATAGTTTCTGCATGTGTTAAAAGTAAATATTAAACTGAAATTACAAAAATTTGGAATTAAATGACGAATAATTATCACGCAGGTGGGTATTTAGCATAAATTTGAATTTATCAAAGTCTGTGATGGATCTAATGTTTTGGGGAAGTCATTCCATAACTTTGGTACCATTGTTTCAGAGGCTCCATCACTGAATGTCTTGGATTTCTCATGTATTTCAGAGAGAAGATTTGATGGCTTGAATGAAGATTATGACTAGGCAGGTATTGCTTGATAAGTTTACCGAGATAAGCAGGGACACTTCCATACAGGCAATTAAAAACAAGATTGCAGACTTTAAACTGAATACGAGCATGTATCGGAAGTCAGTGTAGACTACGGAGGATCAGAGTTATGTGTTATGAATTTCCCTTTGCGTGTCACAAGCCTTGCTGCTGAATTCTGTACACGTTGAAGTCTAGTTAACTGAGCCTCAGAGACTCCCAGAAGCAGACAATTATCAAAATCTATGTAACTAAATGTAACTAAATTTATAAAAGTGAAAGTAGTGAGAATTGTGATGTCGTGGTTAGTAGAAAAACTAGAGCAATTCGGCTACGTGAGCCGATGGGGTATGCCTCCGCACCCCCGTCCAATTCCAAACTTTGAATGTACAGGGCATCGTAACCTTTGACCGTTCAACTCTGAAATGTCATTTATGCCCCATAATACATACTTCACCCAAATTACATCAATATCCGATAAGCTGTTCTCAAGTTATCGCGGTAACGAGCCCGAATCAGACATATTTGGGGGCCGCGTGACCTTTGACCTTTTGACCTTTGAACTCCAAATCTAATCAGTTCATTGGGCCCATAATATCATTACTTCACCAGTTACATTGAAAAATTCAACGGCTTTCTCAAGTTATCGTGGTAACGAAGCCCAAATCAGACTAAAATTTAAGGCGCGGTGACCTTTGACCTTTGACCTTTAGCCTCCAAAAATCTAATTGAGTTTATTGGTGGCTCATAGTTCATACTTGGTCCTAGTTACATCAAAATCCGACCAGCGCTCTCAAGTTATCCAGTAATGAGCCCGAATCAAGACATATTTTTTAGGCTCGGTTACCTTTGACCTTTACCTTTTGAACTAAAAATCTAATCAGTTCAATTTGGTGCCTCATAATACATACGTCACCCACGTACATGAACAAATTACAGACCGGCGCATCTCAAGTTATCGCGCGGTAATCGTAGCCCAAAATCAGCATATTTTAGGCCGGTGACCTTTGACCTTTGACCTTTCAGCTCCAAATCTAATCAGTTTATTGGTCCTCAAATACATACTTCACCCAAAGTTACATGACAATCCGACAAGCCCTCTCAAGTTACCATGGTAACGAGCCGAATCACACATATTTAAGGCACCGCGTGACCTTTGACCTGTGAACCTTCAGCTCCAAAATCTGAATGAGTCATTTGGTGGCTCATAGTACATTACTTGTGCCTAGGTTACATCAAATCCGACCAGCGCCTCAAGTTATCACGGTTAAGAGGACGAATCAGACAATATTTTTAGGCAGTGACCTTTGACCTTTGACTTTAGAGCTCCAAATCTAATCAGTCATTGGGGCCTCAGAATACATACGGTTCACCCAAGTTACACGACAATCCGACCTAGCCACTCCTCGAAGTTATCGCGTAACGAGCCGAATCAGACATATTTAAGGCGGTGACTTTGACTTTGACCTTTCAGCTCCAATCTAATCAGTTAGTTGGTGCTCATAGTTCATACTTGGTCCTAGTTACATCAAATCGTTGGGGGTTCTCAAGTTAT
The DNA here is from genome assembly GCA_001188425.1 of Eucidaris tribuloides. Taxonomy (NCBI): domain Eukaryota; kingdom Metazoa; phylum Echinodermata; class Echinoidea; order Cidaroida; family Cidaridae; genus Eucidaris; species Eucidaris tribuloides. The sequence goes on along the minus strand of JZLH01S0185378.1, from coordinate 3,323 downwards.
CCAGACCGGGTAACGAGATCCGGTTAACAGACGGACGGACGGAACGGACAACCCGAAAAACATAATGCTCTCCGGCAACTCGTTGCGGAGGCATAAAAATGTAAAAAGTATCTAAAAGAACTTATAGAGATCAGAGATCTGAAATTTGTTTGTGACACGTTAACTAGTGGGAAAGTGGGATAGTAAATAAGAGAGGTCACCGTCGCCCGAAAAGGGGGTCCCCGAAAGGTATATATTACGTATGTGCAAAGGATCTCACAGCGCGAACACTGCACACACACTGTTATGTACACTTACTTTACTGGGAACGTGTGCTGGTACTGACGCTGCCGCTCCTCAGCAAGAACGCCCGGACTTTGGCCCACTTATTTTTCATTTGGCATCGTTTGACGGAAACATAATAATCTTTGGTCTATTTTGAGAGACTTACTAGGAAATTAGAATTTACCAAGGCTGTTTGAAGGAATTGTAAATTGTATGTTAAGGGTATAGACCCGTACGTGCTGTTTTCGTAAACGACTGAGACTTTGTAGATTAGTCTGTTTCAACGAGTCCTAAATTATTGATGTGTGCATGCATCGCAATAGCGGATGAGCGGCCCGCGAACGTACGTATGTACATGCACAGGGATCTACTAGTAAATATTGTGTGTGTTCGCGGCATTGATCAATTAATGATTCGGTTTCTGTCAACTTTTACGTGCTAAATGTGAATATATTGACATGTAAGCTAGATCAGACTCGTTAGTTGTTGACTTCACAGACTGTTACGTTGAAATTTGGATTTTTCGTGTCGTTGTAGCCTTGAACTGAAAGTTTTTAACGTGATTCCAGTGGAAACTCATGAACTCCATTACGCCGGTTGATCGTGCTAACGTAATATGTATGTTAATACATGTAACTACGGCATATGCTATGCTCGTGATTAATGGTGGCTGCTACACACAGCATTGTCGCGTTCGGAGCAGTTTCGATGCCGAGAGTTCGAGCGAAACAGTCTGACAGTTTAAAACTTCAGATCAAATTTATTACTAAATGTAGTTAATGTTAGATTTATGTCTCATTCGAGACAAAACTTTGTCCAGCACCAGATCATTAAAAGGAGGATATATGTTTACCAAATGTCGAAATGTACCACCACCAAAAATGGTAATAGCAGAAGACGGTCTGGTCTTTGATAAAGTTGAAGTACAGTCAACCTCGGATAAGTCCGAAGTCTGATATATCGGAATAATCATTTAAGTGCGACGGAAATAAAAAGTCCTGATTTTTCCCCATAGGACTTACGTGTATTATTATTTACTTAACTCGAATTCTATATGGCGAATATCGCTTACTCGATGTAAATTGCCAGCCGAATGGCAGCAAAACACATGTAATTGACAAACCGATTACGTCGATTCGACACCAGTGCGTAATCAATCACTGTCAAAGTATCAATGCCTTCGGCGCATTTCTTACGGGTCTATCATCTTTCTCGATCTCTCTCACTCTCTCTCACATATTACGAGCACTGAGTTCAGCTACGCTTGCCTAGCGGACTGAAATCAACGAACACAAGCATTTGCGCTGACAAAGGCCTCGTGTAAGGCCAGCGGTCGCACACTAAACGCGAATTTCGGTTCGCCACGACTAGCCGACTTTGTATCTAAATAAATCAGCGTTACGAATTTTGAGACCAAATCGGCATTGTGTGACTCGGAATCGCGTGGTACACGACCACACGTCAAGATAAGAGAGCACAGTCAATACATGAATTACACAGTCGCCGACTTCCTGTATCTGCGCGTGCGCCAAGAAGCCCGACTTGCGGGCAAAATCTTAATTCGTTACTGAAAGGGGGTTCCCCAATATGTAGATAGAGTTCAGTTAGTTTCCCTTACTTCCGCATGGCAACCAAGATATGCTATCGCTTGATGTCAGCTCATTTTTGTGAACAACGGAAGGGGGGGGGGTTACTTGTGATATCACGCCTGCTTTGGATTTAGTTTGGGGATAGCCAACTTGGTTTTTGGGCGGGAGACAATCTCTGCCGAGGAACCAAGAATAAGATAAAATTAACTAAATTCGATTTGAATTACAGCTCTATTTTGTATTGATTATAATGTATGATTTATTTGGAACTTTATATGTTATCCCCTTGTTTTGTTCTGTTTCGTTTTGATGAATGATCCTGAATGAAGATTCTATATCAATAAAATTTGATTTGATTTGTTTGGTGCACACAACAGCTGTTCATTACCCATTCCACAACAACATATGATCGTCACATCTTTTAATGCCATTCAACATTCACACTTAATCTGGTACTGCTCCGAGCTACACCAATACACACGCTACACACGCAACCACGGCAATCCAGATTGGATGCCTAATCGCAGGATTAAGCGGGCGTTGTCGCATAGTTCACATCGGGCCACATGATCGTCAATCACGAGATAAATCGCAAAACATGTTTACTTCGTTGAGGTTACACTCCATTTGACTTGTTCTTCCATGTCAGTAGTGTTGTTGACGGAATGAAACTTACCTTACCCGTCTAGTATCTGAATCAAAAGTATTGACATATTTTATCGATCACGTTAAGAATAAAATCAACAACTGCTCACTCACGTCTCTTTCTCTATTGACATGCGCCGTTACAACCAACAACAACAAACAACTATCGCACCCAATACATTCTGACATTATAAGTAGGCAATCAAACAGCAAAACCAGAAATATCAGGAAATAATTTATCACGAAGAATAAATCACACCTCTGCCTCTCTCGTTTATTTTTTAATTTGACAGCGCCGATATACAACAACATTCCATTTCGCGCGCAATACAATTTCTTCCCCCCACCAAAACATGCTAGGTCGTATCAAATATTAAACCAGGAATGTTTTATGTTAACAGTAATTTATCAATCACGTTCAAAGAACAATCACATTCTGTCCTCCTCTCTTATTTTATTACATGCGCGTTACAAACAACAATCCATGTCCAAAGAATTCGTTACACATTACGTAGGTCGTATCAAATATCAAACCAAGAATGTTACGGTGAATCATTCCTTTAGCACATTCAATCACTGTCAAGCATAAAATAATAATAATAATAAAATAATAATAATAGCCCATTTTTAATAGCGCATAATTCACATTAATCACAGTCTCAATGCCTTGGAATATTACCCGGTCACTGCGATCCAGTACTAACCTGCACACAGAATTGCATGTGCACCATTTACTCCTGGAGGAGCTATTCCTAGGGCTGAGCTCAGAACGCAGCATCAAGCGTGTTATAAATTTCGTGATTATCTATTACAGCCTAACTGTAT